>JAOXNX010000011.1:25544200-25555886 GCA_028566075.1 Solidago caesia | reverse complement strand
ATCGAACTTGTTAGGTTTTATTGAATTCATGTTGTTATCGTTGTTATCGAACTTGTTAGGTTTTTATTGAATTCATGTTGTTATCGTTTGGTCATGTATGCCATTTTCTGTTATGTTTTTTTTGATAATAGTACTATTTTGGTTTTAGGCGTTGGAAAATGGCACCAACTGGGTGATTCCTTGAAGTGGTGTTGGTTGAATATATGCATCTCTTGATCGAGGCAGTTAATTACTAGTACAAAGTAACATAAGAAGTTTTAATTCTCTATTATTAATTACTTTTTTGTACGGACGTACTTGCATGCAATCTCGCAAGAAATCTTATCATTGTATGGATAAAATCGCAACAAAAAAACGAAAATCGCAACGAAAAACTGAAAATCCCACCGAAAAACTGAAAATCGCAACGAGAAAGTGAAAATTCAAACGAAAAACTTAAAATCGCAACCAAAAACTTAAAATCGCAACGAGAAAGCCAAAATCGCAACGAAAAGTCAAAATCGCAAAAAAATGTCAAAGTTGCGATTTTACAAAATCTAATTGCAATTTTCGAATCTTATTGCGATTTTGGCTTTTTGGTTGCGATTTTGCGATTCTTTGTTGCGATTTTGGCTTTTTGATTGCGGTTTTTATGGGTATTTTGTGAAATTTAAAAAAAACTTGGTTAAAATGAAATATGTTTATGTATATTTGGGTACTCATGTTATTTTCTCACTAAATTAACATGGGTCCCTCAAATAAACCCGGTTTGATACATGAGCAACCAATACCATATTACCATACATTCGTTCATGAAACAATACACCCGAAAACCAAATAAAATTATTTGACCCGTTTAATTCACACCCGTCCAGGTCCGATTGGGTTATCTGAGTGTGTGTCAAGTGTGTGTGTTCTTTTATTAGTAGTAAAATTATTGTCGTTATGGAGACCAACCAACACACACTGCATTATACTACTAAAAAAACGGCCTGCAAATTTTGTATCTACTTCCCCCAACCCACCGAATCTCTCCCTAATTTCTCTAAATGTCTTCTTTTTGTATCTATATACATACATATACATTTCGTCCAAAGTCCAAACTACTTCTTCTTCTTCTTCTTCTTCATTGGCTTCCGCCATGACTGCTTACGTCACTTTCTTAGTTGTAACCGTCATCGTTCTGTTTCCGGTGACTCAATCATCAACCGTCGGAGTTGAACACGTGTCCTCTCTTATTAAAGTTCAGGATCATGAAAAAGCTCCGGCGTCCGTACAGTTGTCAGCTGCTAGAGCTGTGCTTCATCGGTTTATTCCTTCTCATTCATCTAGTTTTGATTTTCAAATCATCACTAAAGTAACTATCTACATATATATAATTCTGTTTCCTTATTTACTTTTCTTTTAAATATATTTTTATGTAAGTTTGTTATGATATTTGATTGAGTTTGTGATAATTTGATGAATTAAGTAGAGATAGTATATGTAGAATTGAGATAGGTTCAGTTAAAATTTAATTTGTATTAGTATTTATTTAATGAGTTATGTAACTTTATTATTATGCTTACTATTTCTAGAATCTATGCACAGATTATAGTATTCGATGGAGCTACGAGGTATGTTTAGTAAAACTAGCTAGAGTTAAGTCGGAGCTGGTAGCTAGTAGATTTTGTTTGTATAAATGTTTTCAGCAAAGTAGCCGAAGCTCGAGCTTTTACTTATGAGAATTGATATTGGTACCACACAACTTGATTAATTTATCATAACTGTGTATTAACTATTTATACAGTATGTTATAATATTTGTACTATGTGGTAAGTTAATCAATCTGTGTGGTACAAATATCACTTCCCTATACTTATGTATATAATGATATAAAAGACAAACAGATAAAACTAAAAGTGGAAAATATTATTGTTATTTAGGGGGTATTTAGGTAATTCACCTTTTCATATGCTCCAACAACTTTTGAATAGCCACTTGAAGTAACTTATGGTTTAGGAGCTTATTCTTTCATAAGCTCTTAAAAGTTTTGTTAGCCAAACAAAGCTAAAACCATACGATAGTATTTCGAGGGAAATTCTTTTTAATCTTTAAATAGGGAAGTAATATACTAATGATTGGCTTTGATTATGATGTTAATATGTGATACTGGCTCTGCTTCTTCAATCCTATGCAAACATTACGAGCTTATAATAAATGTCTATGTATTGTACACTCTGGGTTGATATTTCTTGGTCAATGTGGAAGATTATGGAATTGATTTGAGTTGAATCTGGAAAGGTGGGGATACGAGTATAAGGTGGTAGAGAAAAGAATATGTGGAAGAAGAATTTGATACTACATTATGAGTTTAGTGCTGTTAAAAATACATATCTTGGTTATTATATGCCATTTTTACAAGCATGCTGGTCATTTAGAAAGGAGGTAAGTGTCAATTGGTTGATGATGCTAATAACTCCTTACACAATTTCTCGGATTTATACACTTTAAGTAAAAACATATTCTACCACCTTTGTTTTTCATGTAAATATATACTAATGTAATTACTACTAGGCTATAATCATTTGATTTTAAATTCTGGAATTTTTGTGAATGCTTTGATGTTGTATGTTTAGAAAAAGTTCAGCTGGTTATTTCAGTCATGATTTTCAGATAAGTAAAATAAATTGGTATTTGGAACTAGCAGGAAGATGTAGTTAGAGTTACGTTAATTTTCCGTGTTAGTATCTGTGCCAAATTGCTGTAGAAACCTTATGGCCACTTTTGAATGTGGTCTGATTGTTTATTCAAGTTGAAATTTTTCATAAATAGCCTTATTGCCAGACTTACACACTGCTGCTTTCTTATTTATAGGAACAATGTGGTGGAGTGTCATGCTTTATGATAAGTAACCATCCTTCTTCAAATATTCCGGGTGCCCCTGAAATTCTGTATGATACTTCTTTCATCATGTGTACAGTTCTTAGTATACGGAGTTCTGATTATAAGCTTCAAGGGTTTGAACAACTTCTAGAGTTCTAGTTTTCACTAATTATGAGAGGATTACTTATTTTATGTCTTTGTATGATAGCAAACTTTTGTATTCTTTTTCATATCGTAAAGAAAATATTCTAAAAAAAAATATCATAAAGAACCTGATTTAGTTGAAGGGATGGCTCACATGAAACTCATGTATCATCTAAAAATCAGAATTGCGACCATTCATGTCATGTTTAGGTACTGTGTTTATTAGAAATATGGTTGTATAACTGTATCTTTACCAACTGTAAGTTTTTTGTATCCGAGTTGCTTATTATCCAAGTCTGCTCTTTTCTGTACAAATGTTAACAGTATAAGCGGTGTCACTGGAGTGGAACTATTAACTGGTCTTCACTGGTATTTAAAAAACTTGTGTGGAGCACATATATCATGGGATAAAACTGGTGGTTCACAACTATCATCTGTGCCTAAGGCTGGGTCTCTTCCACGTATGAAAGATGACGGCCTTCTGATACAAAGGCCTGTTCCTTGGAATTACTACCAGAATGCTGTCACATCTAGTTGTATGCTTGTATTTATTTTTCAAAAATTTGTGAAATATCTTGTAAGTTTACTATATTTTGGTTACAAATTTTTGATATGGTCATGCTTTTGATAGATACATTTGCATGGTGGGACTGGCAAAGATGGGAAAAAGAGATTGACTGGATGGCTATTCAAGGCATCAATATGCCTTTGGCATTTACTGGGCAAGAAGCTATCTGGCAAAAAGTATTTGAGGTATATTTAATTACTTACTCTTCCTCATTCATACTTGAACCACATTTTCTCTTATAGACTTGCCAGTGTTTGACTTATGTTCCTTGTCAACAAGAAACTAACATGTCTATTATAAGTTTTGGACTTGGACTACGATTATTTTTTTCTCCCTAATCTCAGTGACAAGTCAACAATTGTTCTTTTTTTTTTTTATCGGTATTCTTCTCTTGATAAGTGGGTGTTGATTTGTTGCAGAAATTTAACATTAGTAATTCAGACTTGAATGATTTTTTTGGAGGTCCAGCATTTCTTGCATGGTCTCGCATGGCTAACTTGCATGGGTGAGCTTTGTGTTCTTATTGTACTTGGTGATTATCAATTATCAATTTCGAGTTCCTATTTGAGCAGTCCTTGTCTGAAAAGCAACCTCATAAAGGAAGATATAGAAAGTTTTGTTGTATCCTAAAGAAATAGTTACATTGAGCTTAATAATTGTTGGAAGTCAAATTAGCTCCTAATAATATTACAGGTGCCAGTAAACTGAACATAGCAAGCCACATGTATGTGCCCAATATCTCGAATATTGCTTGTATAGATCCGCCAAACTGAGTAACATTAATAGATGGGCTGCATCTAGTTTATGTTCCTGTCCCTTTACTGAATAATATTTTTGTAGGAGGTTTTCTTTAATCTTATATGTAAATCCTATTTATTGATTGCAGATGGGGTGGACCACTGCCACAAAGCTGGCTAGATCAACAACTCGCAATGCAGAAGAAAATCCTTTCTAGAATGTATGAGCTCGGAATGACTCCAGGTAGAATAGATTGTTGGGATTAAGCATCTGTCAACATGAAGTGTATGGATTACATAGAAGGACTGTACAAATTATTTGTAATACTTCTCCTCTCTTATTATTGTGTTGCAGTCCTACCAGCCTTCTCAGGAAATGTGCCTGCTGCTTTGAAAAATGTATATCCAGCAGCCAAGATAACACGTTTAGGAAATTGGTGAGTATTCTTCTAATTTTTACCTTTGCATTTGGTGCTGGTTACGTGTAATAACATTTATAACCTTGTATATGAATTTAGCTTTATTTAAAGATAGTAGTTGCAGAAATCCCTCAAAGAAAAACACTGTAAACTTGAACTTCTGTAACCATTGTTTTTGGATTCAAATTTCAAAAAGACCATTGTAGTTACAGTCTTGCAGCATTGGGGCAAAATTGTCATTTGTGTAGGTATTTTGCAGCTACGATTGTTTTCTTGAAAGCTGAAGACAGATACAGTGATTGGAAATTTTAATCAATTAGGTATTATTTTTCTGAAATTGTTTCGAACCACTACCATCACCTTGGTGATGGGTAACTTGAAGTAGGACCCTAGAAACCATCATGATTCTTAGTCAATCATGTCACATTATGAAATACCCTTGATGAGTTATATTTATCCAAGAAAATTTGTTATGTTGAACACTTGGATGCGCTTGTTATACAATAGAACTTTGATGCATGCTTACACTTGGATGGGTGACTGCTGCTTATAATTCATTGCTTCTGGTATCTTACTGATTTTATTTTTTTTCTAGTTTAGTTTAGCAGTAGATATAATATTCTAGTCTAGAAGACTTCTAAATAGAGGATGAAAGCAAGCATCATTATTATTATGTTACTCCTTCCAGGTTTACAGTTGACAGCAACCCTAGATGGTGTTGTACTTATCTTCTTGATGCAACTGATCCTTTGTTTGTTGAGATTGGGAAAGCATTTATCCAGCAACAAGTCAAAGGTGTGTCTCACACAATCTTTGTATTATAGCATTATCTTATTCTTACTACTGAAGTTACCTTTTGCTTTCAGAGTATGGACGGAGTAGCCACATATACAACTGGTAAAACTTCTCCACTTATTGGGGTTTATATATACTGCTAAGAAATACTCTAAGGATGTATTCAACTTCCCTTTTTTTTACCAATTTATCATGATGTTCTCTCATATGTAACTTGTTCGAGGAAACATCAAACGTCATAAAGCTTCAACCTTTTTCCATTTTCTTCCCATCTCTCCCTGTCATCTTTGCAATATGTAATTGATTTGTGTTGTTACTCTGTTCCAGTGATACTTTTGATGAGAACACACCACCTACAGATGATCCAGAGTACATATCTTCTCTGGCTGCTGCAATTTTTGAGGGAATGCAAAGTGGTGATGATGATGCTGTTTGGTTAATGCAGGTAAATAACCAAAAAATATATTCATAAGGTTAATTATTTCTCTTGCTCGCTTAAAATCGCAACTAAATGAAATTTGTTTAGCTACGAATAATCACTCTCATCCAGATGCATCTTTTAATGCCACTCACATATCCCAATAACTTTTCATGTACTTATATTGTGTCTGCAGGGATGGCTGTTTGCATATGATCCATACTGGAGGCCTCCACAAATGCAGGTCCCATCCCTCTCCACCCTATGATCCTAATATACCTTGATATTTTAATCTTTGTTTTTTTTGGCCTCTTACGAGCTTGGGTAATCTCATCCTCTTTGCAAGCAGACTAATCCCAAGACGACTCGCTTTCCGAGCCAGGAGTCATAGCGGGTGAACCTTCGTGGCCAGTGGCCACTAGGGGGTTTATGCCAAGGATAGAACTTGTGACCTCTACATTGAGAGGCACAAGTCTTGCCAATGGACCACCGCCCTAGTGGTTTGATATTTTGATCTTGCATGATCTATTTGTATGCATCAATTAACAATAAAAGAAATTTCTTGCATGATCTATATGTATCATCAGTTAACAATAAAGAAACTTCTTAATGATTATGGTTTGAGTATTCGGAGCTCATCACAATTTAGAATAGTTAGATTTACTTTCAAATTGGCAAAGATCTTTTTTTGTTACTCTAGAATTTGGAAATATTTGAAGTACGTGCATCGATTTGATTAGATAAACATGTGGATCTTTGCACTCTGTTATAGATAACTCAAACTCATTCATCCTTCAAGAGGTACTAGTTTCATTTTAGTTCATATCATGGAAGCTGGTAGATATCTTCTAGTCAATGTAACTTATGGTACATATTACTATATGCACCAATTTTCTTTTTCTGTGTGCTTTTCTATTTTCTGATGTCAAAGGATTTGCATTCTTCTTTCAGGCACTCCTACATGCAGTTCCTATTGGGAAAATGATTGTTCTTGATCTTTTTGCTGAAGTTAAACCTATTTGGATTACTTCCGATCAGTTCTATGGTGTTCCTTATATCTGGAAAGTTGCATCTTTCTTCTTTTGACCTTTGCATTTATAAGTATATATGTACATCGTTTGCATATTGATAATCAACTGAATAGTAGGAAACACAGAATTACCTGACTGAATCTCCATAACGAAAAACACATCATAGGTTTTTGCAATTGTTTATAGAGTAGAGGGAAAGAGGGAAAATAGAGGGTAAAAGATTATTTAATATAAGCTATGTAGCAAGGACACTTCATATGGCTTCCATGTCACAGAACTCTAGGCTTTGGGCCTGTCAGGTATCAAGTGTTTGAAGGATAATGGATATCGGTCATTTGCTTATTTAGCATTTCAAGGATTTCTTAGTACACCCAACATCCCTGAAACTAGTGTCCATCTTTAACTGTTACAACTCAAACATTCGGATATATATAATCTACTCACAAATCCACAAAAGCAGTACACATAGAGGATAAGAAATCTAGGGTATAATTCAAGATAGCAATTACCAGTCCGATTGATCTATCTGTAGTTCCATTCTTATATGTAGAATTCTAAGATGTTGAGTCTTAGGTTACTCTTTGAATACTTATGAGCTCAGTTTGTACAAGTAAAACTATATAAACTTAATAATTGTCTGGTTCCAGTGTACAAGCTTTTTTACTTTCCTCATTATGTTCATGTCATCATGTGCACTCCTTTGGTTCTTCCTCCTATAACTACTTTCTGCTGCTACGCAGGTGCATGCTGCATAATTTTGCAGGAAATGTCGAGATGTATGGTGTTTTAGATTCTGTAGGATCTGGACCTGTTGAAGCCCGTATTAGCAAAAACTCAACAATGGTAAGCCAAATGTTTTAGACTTTTAGCCTTGCTTTGATCTCACTATGAGCTCTAAGATTGGTACATAAATGTCCTTGTATCCTCTCTTGAAGAAACTACAGTTGTTATATCAAAGTTTTGATGTTACATTTCAGGGTTGTCCATAAAATTAAATGTTCAAGTTTATAGCTATTTGTAATTCTTTCTTTTATGCATTTGATGATGTTTTCTCTTAGGTTGGAGTTGGAATGTCAATGGAAGGTATCGAGCAGAATCCCGTGGTTTACGATCTGATGTCTGAAATGGCATTTCAGCACAGCAAAATTGATGTCAAGGTAGCATAAACTTCTTTTGATGCATGTAACAAGATTGCAAACGTGTCAATTTGAAGGAAACCAGAAATTTATGATTTGAAAACATCTCATATCGCTGCTTTTAATTAAATAAATATATCTCATCCAGACATGGGTTGATTCATATCCCACCAGACGATATGGAATATTTGTTCCATCACTGCAAGAGGCCTGGAACATATTATATCACACAGTTTATAATTGCACCGATGGTGCCTACGTAAGTAGTCGTTTATTTTTTTAATCTTTCATTAAAAATAGCAGGAGGCAACATATATATCTTGGTTTTTGTTACCAATGTTGTTGATGAACTCTTGCAGGATAAAAATAGGGATGTGATAGTTGCATTTCCAGATGTTGATCCATCCTTTCTTTCTAAGCCACAAATGTATGGAAGACGATATCTCAAGTCTAAAAATTCTTTGTTGAAGAGATTTTCCCTAACAGATGAGGATGAAGCTTTTGACAAACCCCATTTGTGGTACTCAACTTCAGAAGTTATACGTGCGCTAGAGCTTTTCATTGAAGGTGGCAACGAAGTATCTGGAAGCAAAACTTATAGGTGAACTGTTCATACTTCTTAATTCTTCAATTCATTATCAATCCTCAAAAGTTCTGTGTTAATTGGTTACTCCCAAGTGATGGCCAGGAAAATGGAAATATTTGACTAGACACGGTTATCTAAAAGCACAATGTCTATTTCTCACATGCCTTAAATGCTTTCCAAAAAAGACCATAGGAATTAACTTGTGAAATCAATAGCATTACAAAGTTGACCATCTAGGCTTTGCGTAAGTGGATGGGAGGGATTTTCTTAGGATAACCTAGAGGTTTTGAGTTCAAATCTCACACGATTATCATCTAGTGTGTAGTGAGGGTGGCAAATGTCACCACTCGGATGTTTCCAAGTGTTGTAGAAAATAGCTTAGAAAAGCTGTAATGGGCATAGTCCAATACGGTGGCTTTAACTAAAAAAAAGGGTTCTAACGGACTGATATACCTTTGCAAATGGCAAAATTCGATCAAATCTTTCTTCTTTTACCAACTCGCTCGAGTCATGAGTTGGCCAAGAAATCGCGAGTCAAGGTCATTCACGAGTCAGGCACTGAACTCGACTGATACAAGTCGACTCGTGAGTCGTACGGGTCTAACAACCATCTCGAATTCTATTAATAATACAGTTTTTGCAATCATACTCAATGCATTAGTTACGTAGAAAATAAAAATAAAACAAAAAAGGGGTAAAGGTATGTTGTGAGTCAGTTCAACCAGATTACGCCCATTTTGACCTGTTACCCTACCACACCCGCCCGCCCATTTTACCAACTCTATACAACGTATAGGTAGCTGTAGATCGAAAAATTGTTGTAAAGAAAAAGCGTTGTATGTTTCTTGGAACAACCCAAAATAGAAATTGTTGCAATCATCAATTGACATAGCGAGTACTAGTGATCCTTCTTTTTCATGTACTTATTTGCATCTTTCTTATTGCCAGGTATGATCTTGTTGACTTGACGAGACAAGCATTAGCAAAGTATGCTAATGATCTGTTTCTAGGTATCATCTCAGCCTACGATTCACATGATGGTTACGGTGTCACTCACCTTAGCGAGAAGTTTCTTGACCTTGTAAATGATATGGACACACTCTTGGCTTGTCATGAAGGGTTCCTACTAGGACCATGGTTAGAGAGTTCAAAGCAACTTGCTGTCCATAAGGAACAGGAGATACAGGTAAGCTGGATCTTTAACTCACTTTTTTCTGGATTTTATATATAAATAGATTCTCGGGGTTCTTTTTAACCTTTTATTTTAACAGTATGAATGGAATGCAAGAACTCAAATTACAATGTGGTTTGATAACACGGAGGTGGAGGCTAGCCTGCTTCGTGATTATGGTATGTGCACATAAGTGTTGCTTTCTATTTCTTTTGTGATTACTAGTGGTACTGAAATTTAAAACTGATACCCATAGATAAATCATAAACCAACAGAAAGATTGTCGCCTTTCCTTTACAGTAAATGGCGACATATTTCTTTTTAAAGGGTTTTTTGTTAGAATTACTATTTTCCGGTTATCAGCACTACATATAAGTTTCTGATATTGTTTTAGGCCTAGAAGAAGGAGACTTTAAATAAATGGTCAAACACTTATCTTACACCATGTGCTGGGTAAATTATTACAGTTTTCTGATGTGAACCAGTTGCTTGTAACAATATATAAACTAATAAAAAGATAAATAAGATAGGTAATCGATATTTGAGAGATCGATCAACTCTCCCACAGTCTACTTTTGAGAGGTAAACCAACTCTCCTAATTGATAACCAAATCACCAATAATATTCGACATAATAATTTTACAACCCTAAAGCCCTATTTATATAAAAGACTTCCTAGAAACCCTAACTTTGCCAACAAGTAATAAATCTAATTAATAATAAACTAAATAGACTAATTAACAAAAACGACACTTAAGCCCCTAACTTTCTGGTTCATATCATTACTCCCGCCCCCAAAACACACCTTGTCCTCAAGGTGTTGCTTTGAAAAGTTGCCTCGAGTAATTCCCGGATCCCATGGGTAGTCATCCTCATAATACACTTCTCTTCCAACACCTTTGCAACCAAACTTCTTCTCTAATGGCCCTCTTATCTGATTCTCAAAAACATCCGTTGAACCATGTTTCTGTTTCTGTTCAAAGTTCGTAGTTTCCATTGTTTTTGTTATAGATGACCAACCCAAAAGCATTTTATCAGAAAACTTCAATACAAAATCATATTTGTTTTGCATTAGAACAGGACTACCACGAACATCTCCACAATCTTCATTGATATCTTCCCCCACCACCACCGGTTTAACAACCACTGTGGTTTCTTCCTCGAGCTCCTTACTGATTTCTTGACTATCTGATTTTGTATCTTCAATGACATCCAGGTCTTCAACACCAACACTAAAAGCAGCTTTGTTCTCCTCTTTTTTTAAATCAAACTCCAAATCTTTTTTATAAAGAGAAGAAGTAGGATCAAAAGGAGAGAAAGAATCTTGCAAGCCATGAGAATCAATTTTTAAAGCCAATGACATCACATCTTTCAACTTAAAGCAGCTGTACTGATGCCATTCAACAAATATTTCCCTAATTTCAGGTTCTAAACCATAGATGAATAGGTATATAGCGTAGATCTCAGAAATTTCTTTCAGATTTTGAACTTGATCGAATAAGATTTGAAACGAAACGCAATATTCTTTAACAGTACCTTCTTGGCTAATTGCCAGAATCTTCTCCAAAGCAAATTCCATGCTGCCTGCTGATTTTTTTTCCGGATAAACAGTAGCGCGGTGAACAGTGCGTGCAATGAACAGTAACTTTTTTTTTTTTTTTTACTACCACAGGTTGCAAGAAAGATGGCTCTGATACCAATTGATGTGTACCAGTTGCTTGTAACGATATATAAACTAATAAAAAGATAAATAAGATAGGTAATCGATATTTGAGAGATCGATCAACTCTCCCACAGTCTACTTTTGAGAGGTAAACCAACTCTCCTAATTGATAAC
>JAOXNX010000011.1:25454293-25466848 GCA_028566075.1 Solidago caesia | reverse complement strand
TTTTGGCTTGAGTTTAAGAATGTTAATGTTAAAATCTTAAAATGATGTTATTTTTGCAGTCATAATGTTGGCTTTTACCTTATGGTATGCTTTATTTAATATATATGTATATATAATTTCGAGCTTTTCGAGCCGAGTTTCGAGCTGAGCTCGAGCCATTATTATTGAAAACTTATATGTTGGAGCTTTTCGAGCCGAGCCGAGCTTTATTAGTAACCATAACGAGCCGAGCTCGAGCATGTATACTAAAAGCTCGTTGAGCTATCGAGCCGAGCTTGAGCCGCCTCATATTTTTTCGAGCCGAGCTCGAGCTCGGCTCGGCTCGGTTGCAGCCCTAACTGTATATGTCATATAAATTATGACTTGTGCGACTTTCTAAGAGTTAGTACTACATTTATCTTGGTTATACTTATTAAACTTGTGAACACTGTTTCTGACAATCTGACCCCCAAATGATAGAAATTTATTGGAAGCTCACAGACTGGGATGAGATCATTGGAAACACGAGTGCACAGTCTAGAGTTAACATTGGATGAGATCTCGTTTGACTTGGCCAGGTCAACTGGAAGGTTGTCACATACGGAACCTGCAGACACCTTGTGTTGTAAGTTACCTGGTGCCGACTTTTTGACTTCCAAGCTTTGGAAGAAAATGGAAATTCAGCAGTCAAACACTAGAATTTCTTCATCCCCGTTTAAAGCCACAAGCCATATGAATGGCAAGAATATGAATCTTAATTCGCATGACCCAGAGAACAGGGGATTTCAACGTCATGGGGGTGGTAATGGGTTAATCAAGAATCCATTGGCCGAGGTCCATCGGAACGCCCATGTGATTTCTGAGTATTAACTCACAAATAGTCTTTTGATGCCTTGCTCTGTGATATCTTCCGCCACAGGTATTGTTACAGGAACTTTGTTACACGTGTTAGTGTTACTACTAGCGTTTAGGCTCATGAATACGTTTTAGAAGCAAATTATATGATGCATTATCATAAATGAGTGGATTTGGAGAAGTTTTGATTGTGTAAATATGTTGATAGTACGGCCATCATGAGACTGCGTCTTGACTGCGGCAAGAAATTAAAGATTGAATTGATTCAACAGGGTTTATCGTCTTTTGATGAATTGGAGCAATGTCTGCTCCCATTAATTTATTTGCTCGTTTCTACATTTCTTTTCCCTCACGGATTGCTGAGAAGCATATGTTTCCTTCTTTCAGCTTTGTTCTTACGGCGAGTGTATACTCGATACACTTGATGTACCACATCCTCATGTTGTAACCTTATATAACCAATCATGCTACAGATGCCAAACAGTATATGTTTGTCTAGCAGCGGCAATGTCTATTGCACCTGCTTTCATCCTATTGCTACCCATATTAATCTCAGGACCTGGGGAAGTTTAATTTTGATCAAAAAGATTAAACTATATTTCAAACAATTGGCTTTAAACTTCTCACCTCAGGTATTGTGGTAGTTTTGCTCTTCAAAAGACAATGAAAAACCATTAACCATTGTTAAAAGTCATGTCATTTGTCAAAATTACCTCAAGTGTCTTGAGTTCAACACGTTTGCAAAAATGTTGCATTCAAATAAAAAGGTTCAAGTAAACAAAGATGAAAGTGACAAACGGTACAAAAATATGATTCCAGACTCGAGCACATCAACCTGATCCCGAAAAGAACCAAAACAGTTTGAGGTGATAACCCAGGAACCCAAAAGTCACATACCACGTTTTCCATATGATAAGTCGACAATCAACTGAACAAGAACACGACTATACCAACTACCACTCACCAACAAAAAGCTCTTTTAACTCGACCAAATTACATTATGGGTGTTGGTGGCATGAGATATATTATTCGAAAAGATCTCCAAAGAATTTACAATTTTGCTCTTCAGAATACACAATGAAAAACATAAACCCATTTGTTAAAAGTCATGCCCTTTGTCAACAAGTGTCTGGGTTCAACACGTTTTGCAAAATCATTGCATTCAAATAGAAAGGTTTCTGTAAAATCCAAGCTGATCAGATATAAGAGAGCAACGATATGAATACAGTTGACCCAAAATAAAAACAATAAAATGATAATAGATAAATGATTTCATATTATTATAGTTGAGATCGCTCAACCAAAACAAATAACCTCGGAAGTTGGATTACAGCTTCATTGGTTTAGTATTTGTGCTGTTCAAAACATGTATCTACCAAATAGCAAAGGAACCATTATATCACCAATTTCAAACCTGGATCAATTCCTAATTAAAATTTAAAAAAAAAACATGGTGTAATTCGGCGCTTTTGACATGAGCAGGATAAGTACTAAATTCTCTCCATTAAATTTAAGGAGGTGCTTCAAGTTATAGAAGGTAAATGACTTGAGTCACGTGACCATATATAAAATGAAAAGGCCAAAACATGATGTAATTACGACTTCTGATCAGGAGTCCCATCATTCTCGGATTTCTGTAACAAAAAAAGACAATAGAAACTGGTAAACATAAAACTGTTGCAGAATTGTGAAAAAGAAGCTGATATGTTTGCATCACAATTACAAAATAATTAAATTCAAATGCAATGAATGGACAACAACAGCTCATTCTCATATCAAGCAATGGAAACCCCAGGTGGTAAATTGGTTGAGACCAAATATTTCCCATGAACATAGTGGTGGTATGTCAAACTCAGTCATGAGCCCCTACTTCGGTATGCTTTCATTTCAAATTAAAGGGAAAAAAAGGCCAACCAACAATAGGATAAGCTGAGTGTTGTTTCTTCATTTTCACAGTAGTGAGACCACTTAGATACATTTTGTACTTTAGCGTCGTTTTAGCTACTGCAAATTCTAAATTTTTTATTCGTTATAGAAGACGGTTTTTGATGCGAATATATTACTATAGAAACCTCAGAAATCATGAGCAGCAAGTCAATTTCTTGTTTCCAGGTTGAGAACCAAGAGCTAACTTCATATTAACATTTCCCATTTGTAAATGATAATGAAACTATGATTGTTTCAAAAGGTTATAGTTCCCACAATTCACCATCGCAGTTGCACTACAGCATACTCTAAGATGAAAATCACTAGGCGGCATAACCTAATAGTTATAATGAAGCTCTCATTCCACTTTCACACAACTCTTCTAGATTTGGTAGAAAAGAAGAAAAAATATCATGACAGTCAATAACCTCATCCAAGCATTCACTTTATCACAAGAGAAAGAGTCATCACTAGTTTTTCACAAAGTGAAACAAGCATAGTCTCTATTGGGTTCGACCATACCTCTCCTAAATGCAGCTATAATTAGAACCAATGGACAACGGGGACGACGCAACGCGGCTAACATTACTAACTGAGCTGAATCAGGGGTAAGGATATCCTAAAGACTGAACATTAAACTTACGTTTTCATATTTCACTGGATAGGAGTTTGCTGATCATAGGCTGTTGAAAATTATTTTTAGGGGCAGTTATTTTCATGTTTAAACAGGAAATATATAACAAATCATGTAAACCCTAAATTAGAAAACTTACTATTAATAAAATTGACAGCAAGCTATAGAGGGATTAAAAGAAAGAAATTATTAGGGTTTACATATATATATATATATATTTATAGAGAGAGAGAGAGAGAGAGAGAGAGATACCGATTGAGCATTGTGCCAAGCAAGACCGCGGTAAACATTGACGGAAAAAGTGGCGGTGAGATAGATAGTGGCGGCGCCAAGACCTAAAGTGAAACCCTTGAACACCAAATCGCCAGCTTTGCTTATCACTCCCATTTTTTATTTTTTGAGTGCCTGTCTACCTGCAGAGTGCCGACTATTCAATTTGTTTCGCAGCAAACAGCACACCACCACCCAATTCGATCAAATCTATAACCTATTTTCCTTTTTTCTTTTTTAAATAAATTCTAAAAAGATTATAATAAATTAAAACCAAAGGTCCAAAATTACTCCCGTGTAAAAAAAAATTCTTAGTCTCTCCCTATCATGTCATCATCCCCGTCATCTTTACTGCCACATCATTTTTCTCTCTTCAAGGCACACTTAAGAATATTCCCTCCCTATCATATCCTTATCCTCAACTTAAAATTATTAAATCATACACACATACACTTAAATGACCCATCTCATCTCGTCCAAGCCTTTCATTTTGCCGCCGAGTGAAGACATGCCGAAAAGCATGCCGAGATGCTGAGCACGCCGACCTTTGGATGACCACATGCCGACTCCATAGGGAGCAGCCTTACCTTATAATTCATTCATGAAGTATCTTAATTTTTAAAAATTTTAAGTATTATTTTTATTATAATTTAATGTTTATACTAGATTATTTTTCCGCGTAATACGCGAGATATACATATTATATTTCTATAATAACATAATTAGTATTTATAAAAAAAAATGTTAAAATATGATTATATAATTATTCAAAAAACATTTTGTATCGAAGATGGTTAATAAAGCATGTATGTTATATCTTTGTATAATGATGGTGTAAAGTTAAATACAGATAATACCTGTTGAAATGATGCTATTATTATTTGAAAATCGTTTTTATTGTATATGGTTTGTAAGATATGTTTCTTATATCTTTGTATAATTACGATTATAATTAAATATATATAAAACATGTTCAAAAACATGTTCACTTTTAAGAATTAAAAAAAAAAACAAAACATGTTCATTTAGTGTAATACTTCATCCGTCCCAATTTAGATGTTCTAGTTTGTCTTTTTTAGTCTTCTTTTTTCAACTTTGACGGTGAAATTTTTATTTGTTTTATATAATACTTGATGAAAAGTATATCAACGCAAATATATTTAAAACTCAATCCATTCATACACTTTACATCAAGTGTGTATATAACACAAACAAAAATATTACGGTCAAAGTTAAAAAAAAAGATATCCAAAAAGTCAAACTATGATATTTAAATTGTGACCGAACATGTTATTCTTAAAAGTGAACATTATTTAAAATAAACTAAAATTAGAAAAACAATTATCTTGGCATGGATAGTTGTATTTTTTGTAATCTAAAAACAATAATATTATTGTATTAGTTGTCAAGACTAGAAACTTAGTCACTTGTACCAAAGCCTAAAGTCTTAACCAACTCTACCACAGGTGGAAAAAAAAAACTATCTAGTTGGGCTAACAATAAACGTAACCAACGAGTGATTCTATGGGTTAGTTAGTTGGGTGAAGTGAGCTCTGGGAAAGGTCAATACATAAGCATACACCTAACACCAAGCAAACTTTTTGGAATATCTTCATACATAACCAAACATAAACCCCTTCAATCAACTTTCATCAACACCAGGTATATATAAATTGCACAAATATATATATTATATATTATATATTATATATATATACACACACAAACCTTTTCCTTTCTTTAAATAAACGTACACTAACCATATATTTAAATATATCTCTTTCAAAAACACATCAAATTTAATAGCATAAAAATGGGTAATATACCAACGGTCTATGCTCCTTTGTTCGAACATTTCAAGCCTAGGTCCGAATGGAGACATGAAGATGGTTATGACACTCTTCTTGTGTATCTTCCTGGTAATAAATCCATCAACTTTTTTCTAATATTTTAAGTTAAACTACATTTTAAAATATATATATATATGTATATATAATATAATTAAAATTCATTGTCTTTCGAGGTTTCAAAAATATTGAGGTTACAACTGAAGACTTGAACATTGTTAGAGTTCATGGAGGACGTTTTACTGATGAGGGAAACTGGAGTGAGGTTAATGAAGATTATAGAGTTCCCGAAACCTGTGAAATGAGTGGTATTCGTTCAAGATTTGATGGCGGAATCCTAACAATTACAATGCCTAAAAGAAAGATCGCCAACACAGTACCACCACCACCACCCACAACCACTACAGCTACGCAAGTACCCCCTATAACGGCCGATGAACAAACTTTCAAAAGAACAAAGCAAGAAGAACCGTTACCCAAGCCTAAAGAAGAACTAAAGGAAAACAAACCAGTAGATAAGCCTCAAAGTACTGACAACACTAATTTGCCACCACAACCAATTATAATGCCAACTTTTCCTGATGAACCAGACAAACAAGCACTATTAAAGCCTCAAATTAATCCTTTAGAGGACAACACTTTGACTTTACCACCACCAACGTCTTCATATAGTACACCATCCAAACAAGAACCAATGAAAACCACTCTAGAAGCAAAAGATCAAGAGAATGGAGAATTCGCATTTGGATCGTTACCAGCAAATGTTCCTAAGAAAGACAAACATAATGCTGTTGAGAAGCCGAATGTTGCTGAAAAAACATGGTTGGATGCAGGGAAAGGAATGCACGCATTACTTGAAGAGATGAGCAAGAACTTCAAGGATGGAATGGGAGAAAAGAATGATGGTCGTGGTGGTTTTCAGGGTGATAAAATGGAAGAGAATAAGAAGGTTGTTGCTAGGAGAGGGGTACTGATGAATGAAGATAGGAAGAAACTGTTGGTGAATGTTGGTGTGGGTGTTCTGGTGATTGTGGCACTTTTGTCCTACTACACCACTGGGCTCATTGGCAAAGGCGGGAAGTAACCACATGCAATGCATGTATATATAGCGTAATTTGATTTGCGTGTGTATTTGTTAATTTGGTATTGCTTTAATAATGAGATTCCCCTTGAACAAAAGGATTTATTAATCATGTACTTATGCAGTTATGCTATTGGATACTATTTTAATAATCTTGTGTAAAACAGAAATTATTCTTCAGTATAAATTTTTAAATTATAATTAATACTTTTAAGATTATTATTATTATTATTATGATTATTTTTGAATTTTATTTTGTTTTCTTTCATTGGCTAAAACAATTCCATATGGATGATCAAAATAGAAATGAAAGTTAGGAACTTAGGCAACCACTTTTGTGTTTATTTGCTTTTAATTTCATTGACTAAAAACTAATCGCATGGATCACCAAGACTAATCAAATGGATACAAACTTAAAATCAAAAGGAAAGCAATCTAAGAGCTATTAAAATTCATGACTTTAGAGGGATGAGATTTAACCTTCTGGTGAGTTTTGATGGTCCGAATTTAAAGTCAATTATCAGTTTGACCACTCACCGGTCACAATATTAAAGGTATATACACCTACATGTAATAGTGTCACAACTCAATACATATGGCATTATAAATACTTCAAAGAGTGTGACACCATGTGAACATTATTGTATATATAGCTTGTATGTATAGATCATCAGTTTGTTAATTAAGAAGCTGCAAGAAGTAGTCTGAAAGTAGTTAGAAACGGTTACTAAACTTCATGTATAAATAGTAGTCTATACTCAATTTTTTGTATAAGTTAAGTCAATTCAATGATAGAAAATATTCCCAAAATCTCTCTCATTTGAGTTGTTAAATATAGATAGTAATAAGTAAGCACTTGACAGTTAAAAGCTTTAGAGGTTTAGAATTCAAAAAGGAAGTTAGCTAGGTATCAAAAAATGCAACATCCGTTAGTTTTCGACATTGTCTTTTTTCAATTTTCATCCATGTAGTTTTGTTAATCTTAAAGATTCAAATACGGAATTTTAAGTAAAATGGACCATCTATATAATTGGATTTGTGTAGAGTTCAAATTGTTAACTAAATACCAAAACCTGTTGTTTAAGGTTCGGTTTTTGGCCCAGTCATTCCCCTTAGTCAAATGTGATATTACACTGTCAACTGTGTCAAGTGTCAAGGCCTGGTATTGGATCAAAGCCCAGTCATATCTGATAATGTTTTGCAGCTTTTGCTATTTATCTTTTGTAGAAAACGATTGGGGTTTCCAGGTTATTTGGATTATTGGATATACAATTCTTTAATTAATATGTATATAACCTAACGAAATATCTCTATGGCTATTTCTGAATTTCTATTTATCACCCCCGAGGTGTTCACTCGACAAGATTCAAGCATGAGACTTTTGTGATTAGGGATGAACATGGGACATGTATCGTCCTATACCAGTCTTATATGAACCGGTACCGAGATAGAACTGATATTTTTGATATTTTTCTGGTACCACTCTTAATCTCACTTGAAATTTGATACCATTTTCCGATATCGAGCCCGGGATGCTACCGGGACAAGATCGAGATTTGAAAAAAATTGATCATCCCTATTTGTGATGAGAATCAGTTTAATATTATATTAGGCTACTTATGGTTTATAGTATCTTAAAGTAATTTATTAAGGGTTAATCAAATATACAGCAAACAGCAGCTATGCTGCTCTCAGAGAATGAAAAACAATTTTGTCACGTGAAAAAAGAAAATAAAAAATTGTGAGAGCAACCGTAGCTAAATATATACAGCTTGTATATATGATATCCTCATTTATTATTTAAATGAGTCTAGATATTTAAGGACCTTGTTAACCAAGTACAATACTAGTCAACCAAATCGAGGGTGGTAAAATGCATTTTGGCGAAAATTTATTAGAAAGTAATCAAATGTTTATTAAATAACATTCTACCAAACTTCTTATGTAACAAAACATAAGAAATGATTACAATTTTGATATACAAATTACCAAGTACGTTTACAATTCCAATAGAACACTTCAAAGAAGATACATAATGCTGCAATACTGCAGATGGTTATTTTGCTAAACATGATAAACAATGGATAATATTCAGTTTTTTTAGAGATAGACAATACGAATAATATACGATACTAGTCACAAAATTTCTATGTAACAAAAAACTTTATCCATATAGTTGTTAAATATAAACGAGAGTACTTTTTATGCTCAAAAGTTATACACTTTGAGTCAACAATCCAAACTTCTGTTTAATCATTTTGTCATCACTATACAAAAAAATCACTAGTGTTTACATTGATCCTTAAATCAAGTATGAATGCCTTTAAAATGGAAATAAGAGTAAAAAATATAAAATATAAAAAATACACATTTAGGGCCTAATAAATCTTCTTGAATCACCACAACCCATTATAGAAGTAGGCAATGTTGACACCTTTTCAATCCCTTCTTCAAACACTGCTCCCATACCCATGTAAAAATGGGACTCAATATGGCAATGAAATGCCCAGACACCCGGGTTATCCGCGACAAACCTTAAAGCAGTCCACCCGTATTGATGAAGCGGTACTGTGTTCTTCATAATCGGGTTGACCAGATTATAACTTTCCGGATCCTTTGAAGCATTAAATTTTCCACTTCCATACCCGACAACCCAAAAATCATGCCCGTGTAGATGCCATGGGTGTGTCTCACTATTATTAACATTCATTGTGTTCGCGTTTTGAAGAATAATGTCTACCGTCGTATTGAACTTTAGTCTATACAAGGAGTTGCTAGAAGTTGCATTAACGTTTGGTGCGACAACAGTTATGTTATAGTTTTCATACCCGTTGATGACATCTGGAGGAGGGGTTTGATCGAATGTGTGAAGTAGATCTTCTTTAAGTGATACGAGGTACGGGGTATGAGGAAGGGTAAATGAGACATTATTTATAGACCATTTGCGGCTTCCATTAATTTCGTTTTGTGTATTCAAAAGAATAATCACTCTATCGGATGTTTTTGGCACAGGGTGTATGTAGTTAGGATGAGACTTAATCGCGAGACTTTGGAAAACCCTGGCTTGACCATTGTTCCAGAAAGGTCCAGTTGGTGGAACCGTAGGCGGTAACCTTCTGGGATGGTTCGGGTAATAATTGAAAATGGCTTGACCATTTGGAGTCGTGTTGTTACGACTCACCATTTTTGACACAGCCCAATAATTTCGCGATGGGTCTTGGTTTGCTGTGACTAAAACCGAGTATGTTTCACCCGAGTAAATATAAAGATTATTCACGACAAATGGGTCGACATAGTGACCATCAGTTTCAACAACTGTCATATTATGCCCCTGTGTAGAAAAGTAAAAACAAATTAATAACTTAGTCGTTATAAATAAATAATAAATATACCAAATTTTAAGATCAATTTTGTACTAAATCTTGAACAGTCTAGCGATATTCAAAGAACTAGCATTTTGGTTTTACCTCTATTTCGAAACTTAGAGCAGCCAAAGCAGTTAAACTTCCAATCCTAAGCCTGTAAGTTTTTCCGGGAACAACGGTGAAAACATAGTGCGAGCATTCGGGATTTGTGGCGTTACATTGATTCGCGGCAATCGTTGGTGTACTGCAATTGAATATCCCTCTCCCTTGAATCAACAATGACTGAAACAAAAATCATAACTTATAAAGTTAGTTTCTACAAATGTTCAAACAGAATTATATATAGTACAATAATTGAACATATATAAATTTGCAAAACAGGCCTTGGTGGATTGTGAGTTGTCATTATAATAAAATTTTAGCAAAAGTAAAATGATTATTATATTAACTAAATGTACAGAAAATATGTCATTAATTGGATTCTTTTGCATGAAATTATATTGTATTATAGTTATAGTAATTTACAAAAAAGGCACAGTATTTGTTTGTATGTAGTATATACCTGAGGATCGCCGACCCATTGAAAGGGAACAGAAGAAAGGCCGGCAGCCTGTTCATATGTGCTTTTGTGATACCAATCGTTTAGAATTATACTTCTGTCATAATCATACGAGAATGGTTCGGCTTCTCCATCCGGCAATGCCACGCGAATAGATCCGTATAAGCCCGCCTCTCGTTGCATACCGTAATGCGCATGGTACAAGTATGTTCCTGCCTGAACATATATATATATAGATTCAATCAGTTTTATGAACATCATTTTGTTTACACACATGTCATACACATTTTAACATAAACAAAGTTCTTTGTTAACTCTTTGTAATAATAAGAGTCAAATTTGACCGAACAACTACAGGGACGGTTTCTATATTTAATTAACTATTTACCTATCAGGCTTTTGTGTAATGTCTAATGATAGGTAAGTAATAAGGAAAAAAGAATCCCGGCCCATATATGTTGAAAAAACTTGTTAATTAGTCATTCAGTTTGTGTGCTACACATTCGTATTGAAAGATAGTTCATCCAACCAAGAAGCATGAAAGCTTATATCATAAGTCATTAAAAATATTTTATATTATATTATAAGGTTTTAAAAAGTACTCGTATTAGATTAGAAAATAACTTACTCTATCAACAACAAACTTATATCTAAAAGTGTCTCCAGGTAAAATAGGACATTGAGTAACGCCTTCAGTTCCATCAGCCCATGGACTTCCAATCTGCAAATTAACAAATCCGGCCATTAATTAATTAATTAAAATCTCAAAACATATATTAATTATATCGAAATAATTAACATAAGTAAGTAAGCAGTTTTTGATCGATGATCTGTAGTTTGTTTACCTGTCTGATACCATGCCAATGAATGGCAACATTTTCAGTTAGCAAACTGTTTTTAAGGTCAACAATGATGGTATCACCTTGTTGTGCAAGTATGCTCGGCCCAGGGCTCCTTCCATTAATAGTGATCACCAGTTTACGGTAACAATCTGGCGATTTAAACTCGTACTTTACCTCCCATCGATAATGTCGAATCCTGGCTTCGACTATCGAGTTAAGACTTAATATCGAAAAAAGAAATACACATAACAATATCAGAACATTATTTTTCTTCATTGTGTGTTTTATATGTGGAAATAAAATGTTTATTTTGAAATTTTAATGATATCTTTTAAGGAGGTTTAGATCTATGTATTAGAGATCGAGTGTATATTTATATGGGGGGGTGGTGAGGGTGGCTGTTGGAAATTGCTTTGGGGTTTCCTTTGGTAATGTAACTTGTATTTGTGAATGTCATGCGTGAAAGTTCCCTTTTACTTTTGTGCACAGGATAGTTGACTTTGAATGAAATGAAATGTGTTGACTAGGCCTTGATCAAAATGGAGAATAGTTCTAAACTGTTATTTTCACTATTATTCACGAGTCCCGCACAATAATACGCGACCACCACTTACATATATCTTACAAAAATTTGAATTTACACCAATTTTCCCAATTAATCGTACAATTCTTAGATCTAGAATTATACCACAAAAAACTAGTAGCCTTGATGTTGTTTATAATCTTTCCGACATTGATCTCAATAACCGAAAATGTTTGATTAGAGAAGTCTTTATTAAAGATTGATGGTTTACTTTTGTGTTATACTGTTAGGAGTCATTAACTCATTATTAATAAAGCTTAGTTCACACTCCTGATTTGATATTATAAACATAAATATAAAGAACTTAATAACAACTAAAGTACTTGAAGTTATTTCTATAACAACTTTGAGGAAATTGATAAGCCAAAACAAATTTGACTAATCATTTTAGAGCGAAACTTTTAGCTCCGTAAAAACCATACACCAAACAGGTTCTAACAAAAAGAGTTTAGCTCGATAGATATAGAAAAACTTTGACTC
Source organism: Solidago caesia (assembly GCA_028566075.1). Classification (NCBI taxonomy): domain Eukaryota; kingdom Viridiplantae; phylum Streptophyta; class Magnoliopsida; order Asterales; family Asteraceae; genus Solidago; species Solidago caesia. The sequence continues at coordinate 25,454,427 of JAOXNX010000011.1, read as the reverse complement.
CGTAATTCTTCTTTTATTTGGATCCAACTGACCATTTGTCTTAAACGATATGATATGCACTTGTCTTTTATAATTTTTTTTTTTTGTTTTGTAAAGTGTATTTCGATTCAGACGTGTTGGAGGCAATTTTGACC
>JAOXNX010000011.1:25438943-25450853 GCA_028566075.1 Solidago caesia | reverse complement strand
TTGTATACTACGTGATTATGCAGGCTTAAAAAGAGTCGTTCCCGCGGCAACGCGCGGGGTAAAAATGCTAGTATATTTCTAAATGAGATTCTTTTTTCCTCTCATATCACACACCAACAAAAACACGGCTAATTCCACGGATAATACCTGTGATATGTCCAATATGACTGGTTTAATACTTGTATCTTTTTTTTTTACGTCGGGCATACCCAACTTTGTCAATTTTCCACTCGGACAGTCGGACCATACCTGGGTTAAAGACCATCAATTGGACGTTAAAAACACCCATGTGCCGTGTGTCATTTCACCCTACTTCTTCATAATGTTCATCCAAAAACCGAGAAATTTTAAAGCGACAATATAGATACTTACATATGTATCCCAGAAACAAGGGATTTGCAGTGGAATGCAAAAGACATGGTGAGAGGGAGAGAAATCGGCCAAAATGGTTTCAATCTATAAAAAAAATGCTTGTTTATACAACCTGCATATGTAAATGTAGTATTCAGCCTTGCTCGTACATGTGTAATATTGTCATGATGCATTCCCGTAGCATTAAATTAAAAAAACTTATTTTAAGAAACTTGCAAGAAACTATTGCAAAATGTTCATTTTATTCTTAATAAATTAAAAATTAAAAATTATAATCAAACATCATAATAATCAATTAATCATGTAAATTTATGATTTGATCCGTGAACTATGTAATGAAGACTTTGAAAAGATAAAACCAAATATCCTTTCTTATCAAATTTGTTCAACCATAAATATCCTAGTAACAATATTTGCTTAACTTGTACTCTTCACCCCCCATTAAATTAAAATCATAATTATTCATTCACGAAAAGGACAAAAGAAGAGCAATCTGTAATAAATGGGAAGTGCTATTTGTACCACTTTTTTCAATATTTTTACCATAATATACAAATATTATTACAGACTGTACAAGTATTAAATACACAGATGTGGTAAAAAAAAAAAATGTGGTACTAATATCAATTCCCATAATAAATATATACACTTTTAGAACAAAACTAATAAATTTATGATAACATGAGATTAACACTTGCTTTCCGCAATGGTAGAAAAGCAAATGGAAGCTTCGTGGCGTGAAATATACAACATAAGAGTGGATGCCAGTTGTTCACATCTCGACCTCACACCTCTTTAACCATGATGTTTTGTAATTTACCAATCTCATGTTGGTCGTATCAACGAAACCAATAATGAACCAATAATGAGTTTGTTATCCATGAGATTAGCGCTTACATGACAAAATGGTATTGAACTGAAGTAGATAATAACTACGATTTAACATTTACTTCACAATTTATTTGTTATTACCATTTACTAATTAAACAAACCACCATCTGAGCACAAGTAGGGCATAAAACAATGAACAGTAAATTCAAATCTGCTGTGGGCATCATGGAATGATGTTACTCACTTAAAGCACTCCTAGTAGACTAACAATTCACTCGTTATCATTATCAACTCAACAGGATCACTAGTTCACACCATTAGGTATGACTAGTGATCAGACTCGTTATGGGTGAAATTGATGGGTTATGTGATGGTGGTAATGAGTGATTTGTTTTTATTTTAAGCCGTTTTTTACAAACAAACAAAACATTCAAATTTTAAGGTTGGGTCCTAGACTAGTGATGACATTAGAGATGTTTTAAGGGATTAGTGATGGGTTAGTGATGGGAGAGGGTTTTTTCGATGTGACTTTGACAGGGGCTAGTGATAAACTAGTGATTGTCTGACCATTATGAGTGCTCTTATATACCCTAAAAAGAATATGGAATTTAAAAGGCAACTTTTCTGTTGTTATCCAAGACCATACATACTATACTTGTTTAGTATTTTCGGTATAAGTAATTACATATCCCTGAATCTTTATTTGAAATGAGATAGAATAGATAAGGCGAAGCCAGCTAAAAGAAGGGCGCTAACTAGCAATAAATTGTAATACTTATCATTCTACAGGAGTCTTGCAGAAAGAAAATGGCAAGTTGAGTTCTGTACTTCTGTAGGTATATGGTTGATTGTCATGTATCTATCAGGGGGGTTTGTAAAAGGAAGATTAGAAAGACAACATTCTGTGATCTTTTTTTAAGGGTAATGTGTATGGCATTTAAGATTTATAGATTGTCACTGGCATATCGAGTACAACTTCTTTGTTGTCTGATCTCTCTCACTTAAATGTTAAATACCAAACCCAATTATCCTTGAAGTTAACGGCATGGTATTCAATATGCATTTTACGTGCATGAAAGAATCACAACGCCAATTTTACAACAAGTTTAATCCATTTGTTATCTCATATCAACAAGATAACCACAATATTTCAAATTTTACTCAACTAAGAAGAAAAGAGATTCCTGAACATTCCACTTTGAACAAGGCAGCACAATACAATGGCTCATTCCAGAGCCGTAACTATGCAAAATCATTCATGGTTTAGAAAACTAACATAACATTTGAAGTGAAAATTCCGAGCAGAGAGAACATTGCATATACTACAGTTTGTACAAGGGCTAATAAACATATAAGCTTTCCTTGAATCTAACATTGTCTTTGATGTCAACGCCGAAAACTATCTGCTTTTTCCTCACTGTTCATCACCACCATTTTTTATCTGATAAAGATACAAGCTGTACAAAATGAAGGTCAAACTTGTCATTATCATATATACATGAAGACCCAAAGTATAAAACTACGAGAGCCTAGCAAAATCTATGGCCATTTTTGTTTTTAATTTAGCTCAAACATATGTACATTAGGAACAAGGTCGTAATGGGAGAAAATTTAAGTTCTAATATCCATCTATCAGAAGCAAATACAAGTGGAGAAATGGGCAGGTTAGGAAACAGGTCAAAACAAGGTTGAGTCAGGTCGAGCCGACCCTGAACACTTATTATTATTAATTTTCTTTTTGATGAATTTTATGAATAACTAATTTTTAACTATAATCAAAATACTATATTTTGCAATGATAAATGAAAAGATTTATGAGGTTTTATTTTATGCACTTTGAATGCGTTTTAGATGACTTTCAATCTATTTAACTCGTTTTCATTTTAGCTAATTTTTTAAAGTTTCCCATTTGACCCCCCGTTAGAGTCAAATCTCCAATTTATTGATATATTGCATTGAAATTGCCAACTCTATAAAATACCATCGAACTTCTAGAGCCTATACTCTATATTCCCTACAGGGGCACCATGTTCACAAAGTTAGAATCCTCAGCTGATAATTAGGGCTAATTCACCGGAAGCATAAGAATTACGTCTACCACATATAAATGATTTTATAAAGTTAACCGGCTTAATTTTTTTGTTTCAATTTGTCTTCATCAGTCAATAATTCTCAACTTCAATGGAATATCATCAATATTTTTTAAGAAGTTCTATAAGTGAAATGACGAACTAGTTATATAAAAGTTAAAACTAGGCAACTAGCTCATATCTGCACAAAGTGCTGGTAGTTTCTAGCGGTTTCTCAAAAATTTGGTAGTTCCAGTGGTTCTCTGACGAATTTCAAGGGTATCCGATGGTTTTTCTTTTGGGTGGGTGGGGAGGGTTGACATTTTCCGTCAGCCGTCTGCCATCGCCGATGGTGATCAGTCGTCACCTATTGTAAAAGAGGGGGAGTTAAGAAAGAAGGGTGACATGGTGCATTTCTATTGCAGCTCCTTCCTTTAAAAAATGTGGGTAGATAAACGCTCTATATAATAGTATAGATATGACTGTACAAAATAAATAAGACCTAGAGAAAGACCATGCTTTCTAAAGAGGATCTTAAACAAATGATAATGTGTCGAGCGTTGGCCTGACTAAGAGCACCTTGTGGATTTGATCTAGTAAAGATTAATTTCTTCTTTTTTGACACTTGCATCTATAACCTTTTATCACACTTTCTGATTTTTTATTTTGTGGTGATCTGTGATGCTAAGACCTTAGGGCCAACATTCTAGCCAAGAGGAACGTTCGTACAATCGGTTCTAGTCAACCTTCTGCTATAGCTGTTAAAGCTAGTTGCGAAGTCTTTGAATTTAGAGGCCACTGGACCTAACTAATGGGCAGGCCGGGCATGTGAGGAGGCAAACGTTGGGAAAAAACAGGCTAGGACCACAAGACATGTGAACAAACCAATATACTACCAATAGGTCTTCAAGCATCAGGCAATCATAACAGCCTAATTCCTTTCAAAAAAAAAAAAAGAATAAAATATCATGACAGCCCAATGAGAAACTTCTTAAGCATACTTCCTACGGTCCTTTGCTTCTTTGTTTTCCATCTTTCCTACTTAACAACTTTTGGACAGTCTGTGAAGCAACTTAACAGCCATGAAGGGCCTTGAACCTTTTATAGTTGAAGAGAAGCCACGTTAGTGAGTAGATGCCATTATGAAACTTTTAAGTATCAAACTCATCAGCGACAATGTTGCAAATATCTTACAAGGATGCCAATTGTGAGATAGTGTTGACTTGTATATTTTTTTGTGAGATTCGTTCTTCTCCATTAGAGGGATATTGCAGAAGATGTAGTTCACATATCAATTAATCAGCATTGTATTTTTAGACGAGAACACCTCACGTGGGAACACTTCATCCTCAAAGTCCATTTGCTTGTAAGGTAGTCTGGCATAATTTAACAGCTACAAATATTTTTTAGACCTCCATGGTTGGTAGTATAAACAACTGATAGTTGAGTATCAGAGCATACTATCAGGCAAGGAGATTTATCTCCTTGTAAGAGTTAGTAAAGATGATATTGTTGGGCGTGAAGGCCTTACGGGCCTGTGGTTGGCCTTAGGCCGGTTCTGTTTATTGATTAGGGGGCCCAATTTGGTTTCCTTGTTCAACAAGCAAGAAACCCTAGCTGTTCTATAAATATAGGGAGCTGATATTTGTACCACAACAATCAATGAATCTACCACAACTGGGCATCACATATTTGTACAATATGCATTAAAGCTTGTACATTGTGGTACATTTATCATTTTATAGGGTACCTTTATCATTTCTCATAAATATATCCCTCATATGTAATTGTAATTTTATGGTTCAAGCTTAATGAAATAACCTAGTTGCAACCGGTGAACTAGGCCACCCACTGGGGCTGAATCACGTTAAATCTCGTGTGTCGTTTATTTATTTTCTTGTTTTATCTTCTTGTTTAATTGCTTCCGTTGTGCTAAGGCTGTTCCTAACAAGTGGTATCAGAGCTAAGGCTGTTTGATTCGATTCTGTCTTTGTTCGTGGCTGTTGTCTTTGTCGATTAGGGGTTCTGTTTTGCCCCATTGTTAGATGTTTTTTTCTACAGCCAGCCAAAAGCCAAGGCTGCTGTTATTTTTTCGAATATGTTCTGTTGTCTGCTACTATTTTGCTGTTGTCTGCTGCTGTTTGCAGCCGTTTGCCGCAGTTTTACAGCAGTGTTTAGGACCTGTTGCACCGCCAAGCTGCTGTTTTCTTCCTGTTTCAATCAGACCCTGCTGTTCCACCACCTCCAGCTGCCGCCAGCTGCAGCCGCCGCTGCTGCCGACCAATTGCAACCTTCTGTTCGCATCAGATCTGAAAAATCTGTTCAAATATTCCGATTAAGGTACTTTTGTTCGGCTGATTTTGATTGATTTTAGGTCAGTGTGTGCGATCAGGGTTTCTGAATTTGGGGGGTTTTGATGTTGTTGATTGATTGGAAGATAAAAGCACTGTTTCGATTTTCTTGTTCGAGAGGTATTGGCTACTGTTCTTGGTTACCACCGTGACATTCTTGTTCGTCATCGGTCAGAGGTTGAGGTATTTTCTCTGTTCAGTTTACTGTTTGAGTTGTATCTCGGGTTATTCTGATTCACGATTAGGGTGTGTTTTTCGGGTGGTTGTTACTAAGGTTGTTGCTGTGATATTACCTTGATCGATTAGAAAAGAAAAGAAGAAAAGTACCATTGTTTGAAGTTAGTCCATTGAAACAGGGTATTAGGTTGATTAGGGTTAAGCCCTTGTTCGAGCGGGTATATTCGGGTGTTTTGGATTGGATTGGATTTCTGTTGAATTCTTGTGACGGTTGATTATCAACTCATTGGAACCGGGTTTTGTAAATTCAGCATTCGGGTGAAGATTTGCACCCGTGCCATTGCAGTGTTTGTTTACGGTTTTCCGATTTGTTCGCGTTTTGTTATGATTATAACTGAAGACAGGATGGTATAATTGGGATGTTTCGACGGTTTCGTGTTTTCGGTTGATTGGTTTGTCAAAGGAACTTGGATGTGGTACTGGTATTGAAGAAAATAGAGCTAGCAGGTTTGGAGTGCTTTGAGTTTTTTGAGTATTCCTGTTCCGGGGTTGCTAGTGTCGACACGAGTGAAAAGAAAGTTAGTCAAGTCATGGAACTAACGCTTGTTTTCTCTACTGTTGTTATTGATCGTTTGCTGTTAACTGGTCTGGAACTGTGTATGTTATTCCTTGTTCAGTGTTGATCAGTGGTTTGACTTTTAAGTGCATCTTTGTACTGGTACTGGGTGAAGGTTTTCGTTGGATGAGTACGAGTGGAGGTTCGTCTCATGAAGTCTTGTTTAGCATGGGTTGGAATAACAGGGACAATGGGAGTTGGGCGTAGTTGACTTGTAGGGTTGCAAGAGGTGCTCGGAATTTTAGAGTCGTCCGAGGTTGATTAAATTCTGCTAATGAGTATGTGTCTGGGTTGATGCATTGGGGCTCATTCGAATGCAGTGAAGACACTTGTTACAGATTCTGGTTTGCTTCATTCAATGTTACCCACTGTAGTGAAGCACTCTTCACTGGTGAATCTGTTGATTAGACTTTTGGAGTGTGCAGATTACTGCGCTACCGGAAGAAATGAACCAACTTTCGGAGAAAAGTCTTGGCTTGCTGATTCGAGAGTTATACGAGTCTGGATCGCGGTAGAGAACTCTGGGACTTTCAAGCAATCTGTTCGAGCGTATTCGGAGGTTTGAACTTGGACGGGATTTTGTAACAATGGGAGCACAAGGAGTGTTTTGACATATGTTGAAATCGACGTTGGGTTCTGAAGACCAGGGTTCCGAATGAAATCTCTCCTGTGATGCTACCACTAGTGGAGAGTGTTGTTGTTCCTATGAAGTCTCTGGAGGCGGTATTTTGAATCAGTGGGAGCCGGTGGAGATTGAGGATGAGTCGTTGGTGGACTTTGCCATGACTGGGTCAGCTGTGTCTGACTGTATTGGAGCGGTTTACAGCTTCAATGGGCCTTTCAGGTGACTGATGAAAAGGGCCGCTGCAACTAGGTACACATGGGATGTATGGATTGAAGTTTGCTTTGTCCTTGGGAGCTGGACCTGTGAAGACTTCTGTTCCTATATGTTTTTATTGAAATCTTAGCTTGTTCATGGAGAACTGAAGACTTGGGAAACTTCAGTTGTTGAAGTTTTAGCTTGTTCTTGGAACTGGAGGCTTAGAGGATTTCTGTTATCTGAAGATTACTGGAATTACTGTTTGACCAGGATATTATTTGCTTTGATGACGAGCTGAAGTTTATCGCAAGGCATTCAAGTAGGAGATTGTTGGGCATGAAGGCCTTACGGGCCTGTGGTTGGCCATAGGCTGGTTCTGTTTATTGATTAGAAGGCCCAATTAGGTTGCCTTGTTCAACAAGCAAGAAACCCTAGCTGTTCTCCTATAAAAATATCCCTTATATGTAATTGTAATTTTATGGTTCAAGCTTAATGAAATAACCTAGTTGTAGCCGGTGGACTAGGCCCCCCACTGTTGCCGAACCACGTTAAATCTCATGTGTCATTTATTTATTTTCTTGTTTTATCTTCTTGTTTAATTGCTTCCGATGTGCTAAGGTTGTTCCTAACAGATATGAGGTCCTGAGTCGGCCTTCTAAACATGTTGTAAAGGCTAGACCTGTTAATGGGTTGGATTTGGTTAGGGTTGGTCGATGATCTGATTGACCCCATGAACAAGGAAATGGATGATATGACCCATTAGCTATAGATAGTTACTAGTTTATGGTCCACTAATCCAAATAGATGGAATGCGTCCAGGTCAACCTGTCTATTTTTTGAACTGTTTTAACCACAACCCCCACCGAACCCCTTCATGTTCCTCTCATACAATTGGACGTACTTCCCTCCTCCTTTTTCCCATACATTTGCACCATTTCTTTATGTTTTTATAATCATTAACATTTTAAATATTATGACTGAATTTATTTTTATAGATTTCGACCACATAAACTTTCAGATAGTCACATTTTTTTCACAAATAGTCATCTTTAAAAATAATAATTGTTATATAATGCATTGCTGAAAATTTGTTGTCATCTATAAAAATATTTTTGTCATCTACTTATACTTAAAAAGAAATGACATGCCTTTCAAGTCACATACAAAAAAAACAATTTTGAATTTCTAAAACACTAAATAAATAAAGCTGAAAGATAAAGAAATATTGGACAATATATTCCTACTATATTCAACAAGCTCTACGTTGCACACTTGCACGATGGTTTTGGTGTGACAGTACACGACGTTCTTTTGGCAAATATGTCGCCCACTGAGAAAAAGAATTGGCAGATGAGGGTCATGTTGTTGCAATGCCATCTTCTAATGACATTTTTAGCTCTAGCAATGTCCAAAGTGGTATGCCAAGAGGATGTGAAGAGATCAAGTGGATCTGGGAACTGGGAAGAAGATTGACCAGAAAGGTCAAAGGCACGATCCTTAGTCACGATGTTATGGGAAGGTTTCAATCTGTTAGTGAGTCTACTCTGGCAAGAAATTTTAGTATGGTATTGAAGAAACAGTGTGAGAGCTTGTCTATGACTCGTCCACATGGCTGGGTGTTTATAAACCTGTGAATGTAATAAAGAATCCCCTGAATTTTGGGATGATAAAAGAGACACTTGAAAAGTGGGACAAGAAAAAGAAACAAAACAAAAAAAGTAGGGACGACATCAAGAACTTCAAGTGGTTATTGGGTTACTCATTTAATACAGTACTGACAATATATTCCTACTCTAATAATATTGTCTAATAAAAACAATGAGAAAAGTTGTCTGACTATCGAGGGAAGGATGTTGGGGTGATGTGTTGGGAAATAGGGTGGTTGACCTGGTGACCCGATCCATCTTAATGGGTCTATCTATTGGATTGTTTGATGAACCAATGAATCCAGTATTTTTGACATAATGGTTCATACAAAATGGATCGGATCACATCATAACATATCAAATTCAGATGAAGACCCGACAACGCCTTCAACAGGCCTGGCCGAGGCCATATACCTTAGGTGATAACTCCTGTTTCCCCTGTATCCTGAACAAGGATGGAGCCTCCTTAGATGTAACAAATGTACCTCAAGTCCTCAAGCACAAACATTCATTATTCTAAAACAACTGGTAACATTGGTCCCATCATACTTAACTCTAAAGAAAATGATATTGATCCCTCGATCTTTATTTAGGATATTATAGAAGAGAAAAAATTGTTCATTTATGCACTGGTATGAACAACAGTGATCAAGATGAGATGATTCCTATTATTAGTAATTTAGTATTTGATAAGTATTAACATCATTTTATTATATTTAGTAGGTTACTTTGCTTTAGATAAAGATTAAGAATCAGACTTATGTTAGAAATGGATTGTCTAGAGAACTTATAGATAGGACTTCGACATGTAATTTTGTTTTCACGCTTAACTTGATTAGTGATTTTGATATTATTGGGAGTGTTGGTTTACCTCTCGAAAGTAAACCATGGGAGAGCCAATTGACCTCTTGAAAGTCCATTAATCTATCTTCTTACTCGTTCGTTTTAATTACAGTGTGTTTTCTTAGTATTATCAAGTCAGTTCATATCATGAACCTTCAGTTAAGCCTACGTAACATCAACAAGACAACAACGTATTATGAACCCATCGTGAAGAGAAGAGCACTCTCAAGCTAGGATCTTGAGAATAATATCACATTGCCTGACTAATCGTATCACTAGTCATAATTTAATAAGAGAACATTACCAATGAGTAGTCACTTACAAATTGGTAGGACTGCTACCAGTCCTGACCAAACTAGAACTAGAAACATATGATGCAGTTCGTCATATCCTATAATCTACAAAACTGGGAGCTCAGTTCGGACAGGTCCAAATTGGTTTACTCTAATGAACCTAATCTGTTATTATTATTATTATTCCATTTTCCATATATGGATCTACCATCATGCTCTAGGAAGCATATATCTTATGCTATCCATGTACAATGATTTACCATTATGTAGAGACCAATTAGTAAAGATGCATTGGAAAGAACGAAATATCATGACATGCTATGAAAACAAATCACAAACCTGATGCGCAACATGTTCTAGCCGTAACTTTTCTGGAGTTGATTCTCCTATCAAGTTCACCTTGGAACCATGATCCATTTGGTTCTCCTCGCTCCTTTCGCTAGAAGCACTTCCATTGACTAAAGCCCCTCTTTTCCTCTTTCTTTGGAACGTGTACTTAATAACTCTATCAATCAAAGGTTGACTTGGAACCTCATTTGTCTCAGAAACCTTTGTCTCCGAATTCGTTAATGGCAGGTCAGCATCATCATTTTCACGTTTCATAGACATATGTTCCTCTCTACCTTCATCAGAGTTTTCTTGAATAGCCGTATCAGTTGAATGTTTGGCTGAACTTGGAGAAGTCAAACATGAATTATCAGCTGCTAAATCCATATCCTTTGCTTGCTCCAAAACTATATCTTTCTCTATTACTTTATCCTCCTTGGTAATTGACTTGGGGTTGATGCCATTTGTTTGCACAGAATATGATACCTTTGTGTCCGAAATGGTTCGTTCGCAAGCACGGATTCTTTGAGTACACGCATTTCTGTACAGCTCAGTTTCTTTGCTTCTCAATATTATAGAAGGTAAATCAACGTTAGCAATTAAAGATTTCTTTAAAGGGAATAAAGAATTATAAAGTCTCTGGCTTTTATTTGTCTGGTCTATATATGAATTGGGTTGTACTTCTGAGGGAGGGAATGTAATGGGTTCACAATTTATTGTGTAGTCTGCCTGTACTTGATGCTTTAGTTTTTTCATTTGTGAGAATCTCCCGAGTTCTGTCTCAACTGCTCTTAACTCCTCCCTGAGGTCTTTTACTATGTCTTCAGCCTCCTGAAGTTGTGCTTCGAGTTCTTCAATTTTCTTTTGTTGTGTACAGGATGTCACTGCTGCTTCACGAATCTGCAAAAGATTATGCAGCCAAACCAATGAGTTAAATACTCCAATTCACATATATTAAGTACTGTATTTCCTCTGTTGCAAAAGAAATGAACCTTTTGTTCAAATGTATAGTTAAAGAACATGTTTCATTGTTATGGTATCCACATACCGACAAGGTGCAGTCAACCAAGATTTCGATCAGAATACACGCTACCATAACAAAAATAAAATCAGGAGATGCATTACCACAAACATTTTATTATGCTATGAAATGCTGAAGAAGAAAAATGATTCAGGATATGCATGTCCCGCTCCTGACCAGAAAGTCACCATTATATGTCCTAAATTTGACACTTTTCACTTTTGACAATTCCAATCGAAAAGAAACAGAGATTTTTCGTTCTTATTTCTTATTCAGTCACCACACATACAGTCATACAGAAGATCGGGATTTAAAAGACACACGGAAAGTTAAACAATTACATGTTAACTAATTTGAAATACTCGAATGGCACTGAATTAATAAAGCTGAAAAGATGCAACAACAACAACAACAACAGTACCCAATCCCTACCGAAACGGGGTATGGGGGAGGTAAGTTGTAGACAGTCTTGCCTCTACTCATGGTAAAGAGACTGCTTCCATAAGGACCTCCGGCCGATAGATAATAACGTGTAAGGGATAGG
>JAOXNX010000011.1:25426517-25438843 GCA_028566075.1 Solidago caesia | reverse complement strand
GTGTGTGGGTATAATAATAAAATATTTGAGGATAGGATGAAGAATATGGTTTAGTACGAGGGGGTGTTCTTGGGGGTGTTCTAGGAGAGAGAAAAGCTGATGTGGCACTGATGTGACTGAAAGAATAGGATTTTCTAGTTTTTCTTACTACGGAATGCCTTACAAATAAAATTTGCTACTAACACCAAACAAAACATAAGTGTAATGGTGTATTCAACTAGAAGGTCTATTGATGCAAACTCATCCCATTCTTTTCTTTTAAGCGGCAAATAAAACCTGTTTGTTATCCACAACAAAAAAATCCCATTTCTTCTTCTTCTTCATCCCCATCTTTCCACTAAACCCTCTGTTTCACCTCAAACTTACTCACTCAATTACACACACATACACAAACACAAAATTTTCAACTCACATGACTTGAAAACCTAAAAACAACAACATAAAAAAACCCAACATGACACTACTTTCATACCACTCAATCCCCCAAATTCTCGTCCGTACAGAACACAGTTTCACACAATTCACACCAACCCCTAAAATACCTCTCCAATTCCAACACACCAAACGTCGGTCAACGATAGTCAGCGCAACAAAACCACCCGGAACCAGATCCAGAACCCGATCCAAACCCAAACCAAAAGAACTCGTATTCGGATACCCGTCAAACAGCGTAGAAAAAGGTAAATACAGTTACGAAGTCGAAAGTCTGCTCAACAAACTATCTGGATTACCTCCACGTGGCAGCATCGCCAGGTGTCTTGAACCTTTTAAAAATAAGTTAAGTTTAAATGATTTTGCTATTGTGTTTAAGGAACTTGCGTCGCGTGGCGACTGGCAAAGGTCCTTGCGTTTGTTTAAACAAATGCAACGGCAAGTTTGGTCCAAACCAAATGATCATATTTATACTATTGTGATTGGGATTCTGGGTCGGGAAGGGCTGTTAGATAAATGCTTAGAGGTGTTTGAGGAAATGCCGAAAGAAGGTGTTTCTCGTAGTGTTTTTAGTTATACCTCCATAATTAATGCTTATGGACGAAATGGACAGTACGAGGTTTCCTTACAATTGCTTCACAGGATGAAGAAAGAGAGAATATTGCCTAATGTATTGACTTATAATACTGTTATTAATGCGTGTGCTAGAGGCGGGTATGATTGGGAGGGCTTGTTAAGTTTGTTTGCCGAAATGAGACATGAAGGGTTACAACCGGATTTAGTTACTTATAATACGTTACTTGCTGCGTGTGCTAATAGAGGGTTAGGTGATGAAGCGGTTATGGTTTTTAGGACTATGAATGAAGGCGGGACGATACCTGATGCTACTAGTTATGAGTATTTGGTTCAGACGTTTGGGAAGTTGGGTGATTTGAAGAAGGTTTCGGGATTGTTGAAGGAGATGGAGTCTAGAGGGAATTTGCCTGAAGCACCATGTTATAATGTTTTGTTGGAAGCGTATTCGGATCTGGAACAGACTAAGGATGCGATGGATGTGTTTAGGCAAATGCAGAGTGCTGGGTGTGTGCCAAATGCGATGACTTATACTATATTGTTGAATTTGTTTGGGAGGCAAGGGAGGTATGATGAAGTTCGTGAACTTTTTCTTGAAATGAAAGTTAGTAGTATGGGGTTAGATGCTGGTACTTATAATATACTTATAGATGTTTTTGGGGAAGGTGGGTATTATAATGAAGTGATAACGCTGTTTAATGATATGGTGGAGGAAAAGATTGAACCTAATATGGAGACGTATGAGGGATTGATAGTTTCGTGTGGGAAAGGAGGGCTTCATGAGGATGCTAAGAGGATTGTGTTACATATGAGGGAGAGTGGACTAGTGCCAAGTTCAAAGGCGTATACTGCCATTATAGAAGCTTATGGACAGGCTGCATTGTATGAAGAAGCTCTTGTTACTTTTAATACGATGAATGAATTTGGAAGTGTTCCTACTGTTGAGACGTTTAATTCTTTGATTGATGTGTTTTCTAGAGGAGGCTTGTATAAAGAATCTGAAGCTATAGTTTCTAAAATGGGTGAGTGTGGTGTTTCGGGGAATAATGATACATTCAATGGTGTAATCGAAGCATTTAGACAGGCAGGACAGTTTGAAGATGCGATTAAAGCGTATGTTGATATGGAAAAGGTAAAATGTCACCCAGACGAACGGACCCTCGAGGCAGTTTTGAGTGTTTACTGCTTTGCAGGACTTGTGGATGAAAGTGAAGAACAGTTTCAGGAGATTGAGAAAATGGTTGAATTGCCTAGTGTCATGAGCTACTGCATGATGCTCGCTACTTACGCCAAGAGTGAAAGGTTAGTTATAAAAAAGAAGGAATAATTGCATATAAAGCAACAAACTTTAATCCATAACTTTATGCTGGGTAATAAATTATTTCTTCCCTCACAGAAAGGTACAGCCTTTCTGTATTTTTTCCGATTTCAGGTAATTGGTAAATTGGACACATGTGGAAATGACCATTTACAACAACTCCCGCCTACCCAACATAGAAATTATTTGAAAGTCGGTTGTGTGAAATTAGAAAACAATTAACACCGAATTGAAAATAATAAAATTTGGTTACCATATTATGCAATTAGCCCGTCAAAAAGATCAATGCTCCTCTCTACCAGTTTCTTTTATAGCTTTGGTATTTTTAAATTTTCAGGTGGGACGATGCGCATAAATTGCTGGATGAGATGATAAGATGCGATTCATCAAATATTCATCAGGTGATTGGGCAGATGATTAGGGGAGATTATGATGATGCATCCAATTGGCAAATGGTGGAGTATGTTTTTGATAAACTTAACACTGAAGGTCGAGGTTTAGGATTGAGATTCTACAACACACTTCTGGAAGCTCTTTGGTGGTTAGGCCAGAAGGAACGAGCTACACGAGTGCTTCAAGAAGCAACAAAGAGAGGACTTTTTCCAGAAATATTTCGTAACAGTAAACGTGTTTGGTCTGTTGACGTACACAGGTATAATACAGCTCTTTTATCATCCTTTTAAAAACTAGGAGAAAATACACTTGTATCAAAAAGATGTATATACAAGCATCTTTGTTAGACGTGGAAAATTCAATCCATTCATATATCTAATGAGTCTAACAGATAAAATTTGAAAAATATCTGGAGAAGGAAACGGGTTGAGTGGGTTGAAAGTAGCCCAAAGTGTGTCTCTAATGCATAAAACCTCCCAAAAAAAATTTTATTTAGAAAGTTGGATTATTGTTGAAACATTATATCTTTTGTTATAATCTCCCACATCAATTATTCATAGGAAAATGGAAAAGTTTGGACAAGTGTTTTGGGTCAAGCCCACCCGTTCCGGCTTGTACAGAATATACCTGTCTTGACTGATTACCCAATTTGCCTGACCCATCACTTTGCAATCTCTCTCATTCACGTATATGATATTTTGATTGTGTGTAGATTGTGGCCCGGTGGTGCATGGACAGCTATATCACTTTGGTTTAAGAACATGTCTCAGATGTTAGTAGACGGGGAGGATCTTCCTCATCTAGCTTCTGTGGTTGTCGTGTAAGTTCCTTTCGCCTATATTATGTTTTAACTATGTACCCACAGATTGTTAATTTTGACAAATGTAAATAGCATTTAGTTTGTATCAAGATATCAGTTTTGTTTGACAATCAATTACTTGAACCTGACACTGTTCACTGGTATATGTTTTTCTCAAGCAGAAGAGGCCAAATGGAGAAGAGCTCCATAACACGAGATTTTCCTGTTGCAAAGATGGCATATTCGCTTCTAAAGGATAGTGTTTCATCATCTTTCTGTTTACCTGGATGGAACAAGGGTAGAATTGTCTGTCAACGAGCTCAGCTCAAGAAGATTCTAATCGATATGGAATCACAATCTGAAGAAGACGGGATCATCAATTTGAGTAACGTTCCAATTCCTGTTCCGGATTCAAGAACCTACAAGGCTCGGGTCAAGAAAGGTGGTATGAATAATGGTGAAGTAAAGATAGATATAAATGGAGGGACCAAGATCGATACAAGAACAGAGCTGGTCACGGGCCCCATTTAGAGAACAAAATACAAATGGTGAATCTCAGTCTAAATGAGTCAAAAATGCCTACAGGTATGCATCCCCCAAAGGCTACAATTTGCCACAGGATCAAGTGATTAGAAACATATATGCAAATGGGGAATAGTAGTAGTAAAACTGATGTTGTGATCGTCGTTTAAAAAAGTAGAATTCGAACCCAATTTTGCTCTATTGACTTGCTAACTCTTATTACCCGAGGCTCATAGGCCAACCGTTAGGTTCCTTTCTCTTTTTTCATTTACATTCACTTATGTTGGTTTAGTGACTTGCATTATGTTAGGATCCCGATGGGGTTAAGATTTTTGAATGTTTTTAGATACCTTTCAGATACCTTGCAATATGTAGCTCTCATTGATGAACAAATATAATACCGTGTAGTATAATGCGCACGCAAATGCGGCGGGAAAAATCTTGTTAATCGATGGTGCCTGGGGATTTTTTATGTTGATAGTCGCATGTGGTTTGATAATGGAGAAGATAACGCGAGTTGCGATCTGTATCTTTTTGGAAAGAAAAAAAAGTCAGGTTAAATAATTAAAAAATAGTTTTAAAATGTAAGTTAATTTTGTTAAGGACTCAATTACAAATAACTTATAATTTTAAATTATGAAAAAATTTATTTATTTTTTTATAAAATATGTTTTTATATGATATCTATAATCTATACTTCTATACTATTATATAAAAATTATAGACTCTTATGTTGAAAAGTTACATTTTTTTGATATGTGAAATGACCAATATGCCCCTCTTACCTATTTACATCATTTATCCTTCAACTTCTAAAATACATACACTAACCCCTTTACATTACCTTTACATCAATTACCTACACCAATCGCCACCGCCGCCACCACCACCAGTCGCCGCCGCTGCCATTACCGCCGCCGCATTGCGCGGGTATCCTCTCTAGTTTAAATTAAAGAAACTTGACTTTAGTAAAGATTTTATTTTTTAAATGTTGCATATTGTTTCTCATAACTAATTAATTGACTTTTTATATTTAGGAATAATCTAGATATTTTCAAACTTCAGAAATTTAACATATTAAGATTTTTTTTTATAATGATTTATAGACTAGAAATGTGTACATGTGGGAGCCGAATATGTTTCAAGTTGTTTATCAATGATATAGGGCTAAAAGCCTAAAAGGTTGTGGGAGACGGCGGCCGGTTTTGCCGACCGCAAGTTTTGTATAATGGTATCCATAATGGTTGTGTAAGAAAGGAAGTTACGGTAGTATTATGCTACACAGTTGACTTTTTATATTTAAATTTATTTACATGTATTGTTGTATTAATTTTTAATTTATAGTATTAAATTAAATTAATGTTTTAAATAATTTGAATTTGTCTTGATTAATGAACTTTGCATTAAATAGTATCAATTAAACTTTATTAGAGTATTTTTTCTTTTTTACCATTTGATCCTCAGAGTCAGTTAGATTTCGAACAGGAAAAAAAACCCATAAGTTTGTAGTAAAGTAGCATAGAGAATATAGGTGGCCCTGGATATTAAAAGAGGCCGGGTGAAGGTGCGTTCTGAAACACGTGGTGTTGCGTTATTATGACTAACAATCTAACATCTATCTGAATGATGAACCAACTATTAGTATTCAATTAAATTAAATGTTAAACGGACGGTCCCAACGCATCTTTTCTTTTTTATGCTAATGCAATTACCTCCATCCATTATAATATGGCATCCATTATTTCCTCACCATTACATTTTATAATATAATTTGACTTAGCATTTGACCTCAGAAACTAATGTGCTAATTAAACTTTTACTACTAAATAAATATAGAATAGTTAACACTTCGTAACTTTTTAGATAAAAGAATCAGTGTTATCAAAACGTAAACGAATGAGTTCTTTTCCTGTTACGATCATTTTGACTTAGATGTACGCGGTTAATAGGGCATCCGGTGAACCAGTAGGCCACTTTGGATTGGAAGTGGTTAATCAGTGTTATCAAAGTTTTAAATAAGAATTATGAGTTACATATCTAAATTCTGATGTTATTCTCGTACATTTTTGGGTGCATCCATATATAGTTGGTGGCTGTTTTGTTCTTGGAATAAAAGGCCGGATCTAAACTCGGAGGTTGATTATTACTACGAATATAGATTTTGTTAAAGTGTAATCAGACGAATGGTATAAAATAGTCAACCTGAGATTAAAAGAGAAAGATATGAATTCTTTGTTAATTAAAATTTTTTTTTTTTTTTTGAAAGACAAAATATTCAATAAAGATGTCTATTGTCTCGGTAAAAAAAGAGTGTGTGTTGTATATGCTTGAAGTGTATGATAATTGGGTTGAACAAGGTCACGATTGTTGTTCTTTTCACATTTGTAATTGTCTCTCTCTTTATAAGAAACGTCGATCGAAGTGATGTAAACATATGAAATGATGACCCTTACTTAGTATCCACTTAATATGATTTATTTGATTGTCACTAAACCAAAATGATACTATCCTTTGGTGTGATACAAAGGATGTTATCCTATTCATTTGTCAATTGATACGAGGCATTTTTTAATGTTTTATACGAGTGTGCTACATGGTGGTTGCCTGTTTGCCTTAACTATAACCTGCTTTTTTGGATTTATAATCATTTCATGATCAAATCAACCTAAAAGATCATATAGTTGGATGTTATGACTTGTGAGCATGAATACAAGATTTGACTTCTTGATTGCAGTACGTTAATATTGATCTCTATTTTCAATCTCAGAACGAGGGCAACAACATAAAACATTGAGAGATCTCGAGATGAAGATCACTCCAATATTTTACACAAATATTTAACATTAATTGACTTATATGTACTTAGTTTTGCAAACCCACTTATATTTCTGTGACACACTTTTGTTAGAGGTGTTTTCGGAAGCAGTTTTTCTACATTCTGATAGAGGTATGATTGTGTACTTCCTAAACCTTTTCCATGTTTTACCTTTGATGGGATTTGATATTGTTGTTGTACTTGGTTATGCAAACGAGCACTGATATAAACCTATCAAAAAATTATTCCCCAAATTTCATTTTGACGTAGCATTTCTATCGTAATATCAATAATCTTTCTCTTAATAGGTAAATTATAATGCTACATCCTTTTTTAAAGCTAATTGTTCATTATTTTGTTTAATTCTCTTATAACAAGAAGCTAAGGTCTAATCTAAGATGATTATTATAAGTTATCACTTCGAAGTGCTATTATTCGGATTACATATTTTAAAATCATTAAGATCTCATAGCACATGTGTATCATTACCGACTTAATTATTTTATTAGCTTTAAAACTTTACACTTATCGTTTGGATTTGTAAATTAAATTAATAATAACAAGGGGGAAGATATCAAATATAGATAGAACTAATAGATCGAAGAGTCCAATATGTATGAACTCATACCTAACAAATTTAGTATTCCTTTTTCAAGCGAATAAGAATATTTATAGATTGAAAACTATAAACAATATAAACCAATCAAGATAACAGAAACAACTGTTACATGGGCATCAACATTAGATTTAAGTATTAGAAAGATACGGTCAAAACCCAAATCAGAGGTATTTTTTTGACATAAAATTCCAACTGTTGTTGCGTTTGTTATATATATATATATATATATATGTTACATGACTGCTGGATATGTTAGTGTTTTTTGTGATTAAATTTGATGTCTTGAACTTTTGGTCAATCTAGGTCAGAGGTATATGTATTTGTATCTAATCCGGTTTCTTGTTTATTTATGTATATACAAAGGAGAAAATGTTATATATACAAACTATTTATAGATGAAAAAGAGTTGCTAAATCATGCAACATTTTAGATGAATTTTTTAACAAATAAAAAACAAAACAAAACATAACTTATGACACATGTGATATGAAAGAGGTTTTCTTACAAGTCTTTTATTCAGATATATATATATATATGTAGTTTAATTAAGATATGGGATTTGCTAACTAGTGCCCCGGGGGCATTAGTTAGTATGCATTTAATGAACTCAATCTTTCCTAAATAATCAAAAATTACATTTAATGGTCATTAATTCAATCTAAAAATTACTATTTTTATATGATTTATTAATGCATATTTTTATATTTTAAGAAAGTTTAAGTTCATTAAATGCATACTAACCAATGCCCCCGAGGCACTGGTTAGCAAATCCCTTAAGATATACTCATATCTCTAATCTGTCACTATATCTTCTTCATAAACATCTCAAAGATACTTAACTTAGCAACCTTCAAATCTGAGACTTCTCATAAAAACATTATGATACCCGACCTACCTACATAATGATCGACACATATGTCTCTATATTATCTATAAATAACATTATTCTAAAAAAAGTAAGCATTATCTACCAAAAGAAATGACAATAATTGTGGGGTTTTTTTATTTATTATTATTTCTTATGTTTTATATCTCATCATAAACGTCAACATTTGTTGTGTATCGTCAATGAAGTTTCTGAAAGGGTTATTTGTATAAAACAACAACGAATTTTGTATTAATTTCCAATCTATAAATTAAGTATAAAAATTATTATCTAAAATAGAAAGCAACTTTTGTTTTTTTATATCAATTATAGAATTCAACTTTTGATTTTTTTCAAATCTAGAAATAAAATATAAAAATTATCCAAAATTAAAAACCACTTAAATGTTAACACGTGTAAAGAGTTTTTACAATCGATAAAAATCAAAAGTTTGTTTATATTTTGAATAACTATTATGGATAATGATAAACTCACAACATATTTTTGTTATTTACAACAATTCCTGTTTTAAGCAGTTGTACATTGTGTAGTTTATCACTACCCAATTATTATATTTGATTTTTAAATTTGGTAATGGTGGTGGCGGCGACTGGTGGTGGTGGTGGCGGCAGCGGTGAATAGTGTAGGTTATTGATGTAAAAGAGGGTACTGTAGCTATTTTAAGAGTTAAAGAGTAAATGTTGTAAATTAATTTCATTAAAGGTATTATAAGTATTCCAAATATATGTTATATGTATTTCAAATGGAGATGTTTAAAATAGTGAATAAAGGAAGGGAAAACTTCTTAGTTGAAAAAAAGAAAGGAGATAAATGCTTTATAATGTAGTATAAATTATTCAAATAACATTTTTGAAAAAGTTAGGTCTAAGTTTCAAAAGAACAAATTGTTTTGCTATATCTTATTTTTCCATGTCCCATTTGTTGACTTATTTTTTTTTTAACGGCAATATAAAATTTATTAAAAATGCTAGTAAGAAGCTAGCAAGTACAATACACGATCCAACGAACAAATTAAAAGAAATTAAGAAACGGAACAAATTCTAACGATACAAGACAAACAAGGATTGCATTATTAATTCATTATGGAATGACGTATTTCGGATAGCAACTTCATCTTCTCATACAAGGATGAGGGTTACTACAGGGTAGACGCAAACATTTTAACTTTCCCCGGTTACCTCAGGGTGTTTCCTAAGAAAAACTCCACCAAGACCCTGCTACTGCATTTTTAGTTGTTTTGGATAATAGTGGTCTTGAATACGTTAATGTGACAATTGTAATTCCCAGTGTCTTAAATTAGAATTGGTTTATTTGGAAGTTTAACACAGTGTTGTTAAGGTCCTGCTAATTATTTATTTATATAATATATAATATTTTCCAAAAAAATTTAGAATAAATACTGCAATTAAGTGACTTAATAAATACTGTAATTTAGAAGTATCCATGATCGTGTTGAATTGTTGTGATCTAGATAGTGTAATTGTAATTGTATTTTGGTTCGATCTTGTACTCTTTGGGCATCTAGCATTTTGCTAGTTGCCTTTTATTTTAATATATTGTTGTTCTAAAAGAAAAAATATCGGGATTAACAAATATGTTTTCAACTAATTGACAAAAAAGTTTTATAAGTTAACATGCAATTTTGTATTTCTTGCAGTTGTCGACTTTTTTGTAAGCGAAGATGATTAATTTGTTTTGTGAGATGACAATCATTGTTTGAGGCATTGAGTCAAAGATTTATGATAAAACTTGTCCCACAATAATAATGGACATAAAAGAACACTAATGCTAGTTAATGGTGCCTTTGAATGTGATTTAATAACCGTCCTTCACTTTTTTAGCTCTCCGCTACAGTTGGTAGATCTCTTATATTTCTACTAACTTAATGCCCTCTTGCTATTCAAAAAAAAAAAAAAACACTAAAAACTTAATGCCCTCTTAACTCTACCCAATCAATCAACCCCTAAAAAACTACAAACGCGGTTTTTGGACCCGATAGATGAAAGTATATGTTGGCCACCATATATTCTTATTATGGAGTTATGAAAATATAACATCATAATATGCTTTTTTTTTTTTCCATTAAACTTTCTAATTTTGTTTCTAACATTCTTTTATGTAAACTTCTCAATAGAACATTACTAGTTAATTATTTTTAAACTTTATTTCAACAATAAATGCATATATCAATATATAAGTACTAGACTGGTGTCCGCACGATGCGGCGGTAATGGTGGTAGAGGCGGCGGTGTGGTGTTGGCGGCGAAGGGTGGTGATGGCGGTGCCGGCGGCGGCGGTGTGGTTATTGATGTAAATGTAATTGATATAAAAGGAGGTAGTGTGGTTATTTTAGGAGTTGAGGGATAGATGTTGTAAATTATTCCATCAAGAGTATTTTAGGTATACTAGAATTGTACCCGTGCGATGCGCGGTCTTGGATGATTTAAAAAATAAATTAAATTAGAGTGTATATGAAATTCGTAAACTTCATTCAGTGCATGTATTAAAAAGTGATGGTGGACAGCAGCCGGCTTCGCCGACTGCCGATTTTAGATTGCATAACACACGTGTATATAAAAAATGTGTTTGTTATTGTTGCTAGAATATTTAAAATTGATTATTTATATTAATATAAAAATAATATATAGGTAATTAATTTATAAATAATATAAATGATAGTAAATGATATGATAAATAAGGAAATGTTTAAAATTTTTAAAAATTAAGACACCATCCATTTGATTTATAATGTAGTATAAATTGGTTAATTATAAAAAGAAAGCTTTTGAAATTGAGGGGCATTTTAAGTATCTCAAAGACAAAAAAAAGTTTAAAAAAAAAAGAGAATTGCTCTTTTAATAGGGAGTATCGATAGATTTTTTTCAAAAATGTTTAAAGATTTTTTAGAGTTTGGTTACCTTTTTCAACCATATTGACCTGTTCAACATGATATTCTAAATTTGATTGTTGTAAAAGGGCATTGTTATTTCCACCGTAAGAGACAAACTATCGTACAACAAATACTGCATACCGTACAAGTGTTTTAAGCTTTAAAATGGTGAAAATAGACAAATATATGGTGGAAATAGCAAGGCACTTGTAAAATGATTAATGATAGGTTGTCACGTTCATAACCTTATATTTGGAAACAATTTGGCACGAGATACAAAGACCTAAATTATGTTAGGGTTTTGTTAATGATAGCCTTATGGGTTGTAATTAGCGTGCATAAAACTGTTGTATTTTTATCATAAAATTAAGGGGTAAGTTTTTTTATATAGAAGATACAACTTTTTTATGCATGTTATTGACAGCATCTAAGGCTTTCGTTAAAAAAATCCATTATGTTATATCAAATGATATGTTGATTGATGATGCGTAACAGTAGTTACACTAAATTTGGCCACAACATAATATAAACGAAAGCAACCTGCCAACCTATAATCAAATTTTTTTTTTTTTTTGAACGGCGAGTTAGAAATTAGATCATCGAGCTGATTGTCACATTTAGAAGTTTTACAATTTAGGTGGTGGCGACAAGCTAGAGACGACACGAGGTATACCGGATTTTATACCTTTTGCCATCCAAGGCCAAGTCGGAGATTCAACGCATACAAAGTATGCAGGAAGTACTCATTCTATCACATTTCATTTGTTTATTTGACAAAAACACTTGTAAAAGATATTATAATTGCAAGTTACTTTTGTAAAAATGTCAGTTTTTACCGTTTACCATTTATTGAGTACTTCTTTGACTTTTATAATGATAACTTTAGTTATAGACTTATAGGTATTATGAAAAAGTTAATTATTTATATATAGGTTTTTTTTATTTATATAAAGTCGATAATTAAATTTAAACTAACTAAAATAGTAAGAAGGACATTTAATTAAACTAGCGTGGTACCCGCGCGATGCAGCGGCCACAATTTATAGCGTGTAAAATGTCATGACGACGATAACTTATAA
>JAOXNX010000011.1:25399432-25420120 GCA_028566075.1 Solidago caesia | reverse complement strand
TGCTAGGTGGCGAAGAAATCCACCACATGGGATCGGTTGAGCCGAGACTCGAACCTGGGCCGTTATTGATTGGCACCACCACACATGGGGACCCACCGTGACACAGGCAGATGGCCACTGGGCTATTGCCCAAGTGGTTAACTAATATGCTTCTAACAGCATATAGTTAACTGTTTTCTCCCTCACGATCTTTAAAAAATAATTTTATATTTAACTATATTATTGAAATTAATGTAAAAAAGAGATAAAAGCATTTAAGTTAATCCCAAATATTTATTATATTATATATGCATCTATGTATGTACAACTATACAAGTTTTCTTGATTGTTGCAAGTGTCTATTACTCTATTGACATTTGCTAAACTTCCACTTCTGAAATTAATCATTAACATGATAAAAAGATTTTTGGAAGATTTATTAAGGAAACAATTTGAGCTAACAACAACAATAATATACAATCTCGATATACATAAGATGAGATACAAAGAGTTATATATTTAACCTTAAGATAGAGAAACTGGGTTTAAAAATATAAAAATTGACAGAATTTGCGCTAATATTATAATGTAAGATTTTTGGGCTGTGATTAAGAGTGGTGTTAAAAATAAAAATAAAATTTTTTTTATCTAATCCTCTTTATCTTGCAATCAATACAGCTGTGACACCCAGGAAAGTCTTTAATTGAACAACAATCAATGAGTTTTCACATGGAAAGTTTTTTTTTTTTTTGATTAATAGACCACTTTACAGTTTTCTTGAATACAATTTCTCTCATTTCAATGTGTTTATAAGGTAGGGCTTTTGTTTTTAAGGTACATGATTCACAAAGCTTATAATAATAATAATGATAAAATACAATCATATATCTATACTCCCTATTAAAGATTATAGCATTCTTATTGAATATTACTTTCCAAGTTGCCCTTAATGAATAAATTACACCACCAGTCCTTTATCTTTTAAAATATCTTCATTACCTCATTTAAATAAAATACCTACACCACTCGACGTCGCCACCACCACCATCAACAGTCGCCGCCACTACTACCAGTCGCCGTCATCAACACTGCTCGCCGCCACCCCCACACCGCCGCCACATCGCGCGGGTACCGTGCTAGTATTCTATACAAGATACATCATGTTGATATATATTATTATTGTCTTTGTATGTATGTGTATGTATGAGTTGGGACCAAAATATGGAGGGCTAAAACAGAGTGGTGTTTTTTCGTTTATCTTATTACCCATTGCATTCATGCTGTGACCATTTGGCATAAGATATCAACATGTTTTTTCAATGTGTATATGTTTTTTGACAAACAACATATAAGACATGTGTTATATAGGGTTTATTTTATTTTTCATCTATCACAATTAAAAAGAGCCTTTCAAAAATAGAATCTAAAAAAATTACAATTAAAAAAATGGCCAGAAAAGGTTTTTAAACCATTGATGATTTTTGTTCATCCTTTCACCCACAATAAAAATTATAAATTTCGTCTCTATGAACAGTATACTATAAAAAAAAAAAAAAAAAGAATTTGTTACACACGACAAAACCTATAACAAGTTTCGTACTTTAGTCCATACGAAGATAATTATTCAGCACACTTAAATCGAGTGGATTAATTACATATTTATGAAAAGCCGGGGTAATTTGATTGAACCAAAAACAACTATTCTAAAAGACTATCTGTTACTGCCAAACTGGGAATCATTTACGTCTTGATTTGGATTTTAAATTTAAATTTGAACTAACAAGATGCTGGTAAAGTCAAAATTTGTGTTCTCAATCTTTGCAATGAAATATTTTATAAATAAATATATGTATCATTTTCTCTAGTTGTATTAAAAATATACTAAGAAGAAGACAAGTATATAAAAAAAATGGAAGAAACGAGAAGTGTATATGAGTATTGAAAAAACCAAAGAAATTACTACATGTTAAAGAATCTTGAAAGTAGCAAAGAAGAATGGAATTCCCATTCCCATATATATATATATAAATGGGAGGTGATAAACTCACAACTTTTTTTATCCATCCACAACAATAATTGCATTATATGGTTGTACTGTAAATATATTAATGAAGGAAAGAAAGAAAGAAAGGATGAGACCAACTTTTGAGTAGTTGAACGACTCCTCGTACTATTTGTTTAGGTTTTCTAGGCAACTTCACATGGAGTGCAAACCTATGTAGATAAGTTGGTCGTTTTAGAACTCTAATTGACATTCTCATTCTAAATAAACCTTTGACACAATGAATGCATTTCCCGCTCCTTAATTATACTCGTCTTTGATTTTTAGGCACCCATGTAAGCATTTCTGATGGCGGTCATGGTCATGGAAGATTAATACATTATTTGATGAATATGGAAAATGATATATGTATCTCACTCACATACTTGATATGCAAATTAAATCTAGGGAAAATCATATATGCTGTTAAAAGCATACATGATGTCCTCACAATCATCTTCATC
The DNA here is from genome assembly GCA_028566075.1 of Solidago caesia. Lineage (NCBI taxonomy): Eukaryota > Viridiplantae > Streptophyta > Magnoliopsida > Asterales > Asteraceae > Solidago > Solidago caesia. Next base: position 25,417,636 of record JAOXNX010000011.1, on the reverse strand, counting down.
AATTTTGAAACGTGATGAAATAAAAACCCAGCCCCCTCTAAATGTGAGGAGAGCAGCAGGTATCTATATGCTGTCCACAGCATATTAGACACCCCCTTAAATCTAATAATGCAAGAGATTAGAGACGGGTGATTGGCTTGGCGGGCATACCCACCATTTCCTACCATGCATTATTTATTGGAGGGTATCTTAAAAACCCTTTTAGGAGTGTAATTCCCATCCTAAAACCACATATATAAAGTGTATACTACTAATCACATTTGAACTTTTCCAAGTGCTCTACTTGTATACATTTAGTTTTATTGTAAAATAACAACCGAATTGAAAACCTGTCGTTTTAACTTTTCTAAGTGCTCTACATGTGTTTTAATAAAAAAAAAAAATATTGTAATCTTAAAAGAGGGCCATTTTAGTGCGTGAAAGTGAACCTTGCTTTATTATTGCAGCCAAAAATAGTATTGAATACTTACTTGCTCCTCTCTTTTCTAAGTGGAGTCCCACATCACTACTCCTACATCTATAAATCATCCTTTTCAGTTAACTACACTTTGATTTGTTAAACAAAAAGTTGGGAGACCCTCTTTCCTTAGCACTTAAGCAGTTTAAAAGTGCCTAAATATATATATGGCAAAGCAATGGAAACACATTCTCTCCATACAGTTGAAAAGCTCAACTCTGACTATGATTTTGGTGTAAATTCCTGTATCAATGGCTGCTAAAATATGTGGTAGATATTGGATATGCTATAATGGGACATCAAAATCATTTGTTTCTAACTTTGACTCTAGTATCAGTGGACATTAGTGGAAGATTTGCAAATTCACATTCCATAAAAAGCAATAAAGAAGCTTCAAATTTAGAAATTTAAAGTTGAGCAATCAGATTTTTAACGGCTTGCAAGTCTTGTATAGAATGCAGAGCAATTTATTTGTCCAATAACCTCATAATCAATTATAACCATTAATGAACTATAACTTTGTACATACGGGAATAAAAACATTACTAAAAAGTTGGTAGACTTTACATAAACTCTAGTACAAAGAAAAGTGAAAGCGCTGAATAAACTGTTGACCAGAATTGGGTTTCCTACAAAAATAAAACCAAAAAATAGCAGAAAAGGATGACTTCTCCTTTGCATCATAATAAATGTTATGGAATTACATTGTTGCATGTTTGTTTTTGTTTTTTTTTTCTGTTGAAGAAATGTGTATACTCCCAATCAAGAGCGGGTAAATCGACAAATTTGATGCAAATTCACATCTTCGAGGTCTTATTCAGGAGATGAAAGCCAAGGGTTAGGGGCCACGTATGTGTAACCATGAAAATGCTCACCGGAAGTTGGTGTAGGAGCTGGTGAATCATCTAAAGGCATTGCAGTCCAACACTTGTCAAAATTTTCTGTGCAGTCTTCACCACTCACATCTGGCTTGAACTTTGGTTGCAACTCTCTCGATTCCAATTTCTTCCAGTTAATTGTTCTAAACCATTTATGACCTTTAATATCATCACCGCTGCGGGGCCCACTGCCTAACCTTGCTGAAGGGTCCTTTTGCAACAACTGAATGAAAATATAAACTTGAATTAGTTCGGGCAATTAAAGAGCATGGTGATAGGTGAATCACAATCAGCTGAACTTACTCCTTTGAGCAAAGAGTGAGCTTCCCCGCTTAAGCGTGGTAGCAATTTCAGTTTTTCATTGATGATCTTTTCTTGGAGTTTCTTTCTGTTGGAATGAGTGTATGGTGGCTGATGAAAATATGATAAAAGTATACTTTGAGTCAAAGTAAGACCGCAAAATACAATATACAAAATGGAACTACATAGTGGCAAAATGGGTGGGTAAGGTAGGTTGGGTAACAAATCAAAATGGCTACTTTTAATCTGGTTGAAACAGGTGGAATCAGGTTCGACCCAAAACACTTCATAGTTCATACATAAGTTCCAACTTCTCTTAATTGATAATTAGGAGTATTACAAAGGTTAAATTTAATAAGGGAAATGCTAAATGTAGCACATTTAACAAACTTGGGAATCATAAGTTGGAGATCATATTTGGAAAAAAGTCTTTATAGTAATTTTTGAAAAATAAGTTGGTTGCTAACAGTAACCATAAGTTGGAGATTAATTGTAACCATATCACTAAGTGCTACGATTAGCCTTTTCTATATAATAGTAACACAAAGTTTTGCAAAAAAAAAAATGAGGGCAAACTACCAAAAGATGCAATAAATTTTTCACTCCGTACTGTATATGAAACACCCCATTTTATACAGCTTCTAGCAAACGGATTAGATCGGCGGAGAAATCCTAATCTCGTGGTCCTTTTGGACCCAACTGACCCTTCCCCAAGGACTGGCCCCAGGCAATAAGCAACTGTCTTTGGGTAACACCCTATGCGGTTGGGAACGGATTCGACCACGTGACCTATTTCTAGCAAAGTCCTTCATAGCAGCTTCACAAAGTATTTGCGGTGGGGGAATGATACCACTTGATATGAAGACAAGTGGTACCATTTGATACAACTTAATGCAAGAAAATGCACATTTTATTAAGAAATGCAAGTATGTTGCATTAATGTTTAAATGTTAATTACATATAGTGCTAAAAAGTTACTAAGGCTTTAGCATTTTATTGCAGTTTGCCCCAAAATGATGTTAGAAATTATGTATATTAAAAGAGAAAATAACAATAATACCAACAAAAAAAAAAAAATACCATTTTAACCAAATTTTTTCAGGTTTACACAAAATACCCATAAAAATCGCAATGAAAAAACCAAAATCGCAATGGAAAAGCTAAAATCGCAATGTAATAAAAGCCAAAATCGCAATGGAAAAGCAAAATCGCAATGGAAAAGCCAAAATCGCAATGGAAAAGGTAAAATTATTATTATTATTATTATTTTATTTATTTATTTTTTTTTTAGCTTTCTCATGTTGTTACGGATAAAACTCTATTATTAAAAACATTAGAAATTTAAACATTACACTAGAATTTTAAAAACATTATATTAGAAATTTAAAACATTACACTAGATATTTAAAACACATTACACTAGAAATTTTAAAAAAAACATTACATTGGAAATTTAAAACACATTGCAATACTTCAAAAAAACTACCATGGTGCATACTTCTCCTTAGGGACAACCACTGGGCATTTCACCTCCTCGACCTACTTGTTTTCAGCGATATTATTTTCCCACATTTCGGCCCAGATCATCTGGTCTTGCAACATGTAAGCAGTAGATTCAACTTCTTCAAGTGCCAATTGCTCCTTCTGGATCTTCTCTTGAAGATACATAACATACAATATTTCAAGTTGGGAATTTGACCTCCCCGCCGGTCGTAGTTCCTGTATTTTTCGTGTGCACGACTTCTTTTTCTGCTGTATTTTTTTTACAATTTTCATAAGCTCATCTCTGAACTGTCCGTCGTCTAGGATATCAGAATGGATTGCGTTATTAACCTCACCGAGTGTCATGTGGTTCACATTGTTTGAAGAAGAAGCCATTTGGAATGATTGTTGAGGGAGAAATGATTATTGAGAGAGAAATGATTGTTGAGAGAGAAATGAGAATCTTGAAATAATTATGTTGTTAGAAAGAATAAAAATGAGGATGATGTCCTGGTTAGTTGTATGTACCTTTACGTACTTGCATGTCATAAAATCTCGCAAGAAATCTTATCATTGTTTGGATAAAATCGCAATGAGAAAGCTAAAAAAAAATTAAAATATTTTTTTTTACCTTTTCCATTGCGATTTTACCTTTTCCATTGCGATTTTGGCAAAATCTCATTGCGATTTTGGCTTTTCCATTGCGATTTTGGCTTTTCTCATTGCGATTTTACCAAATCTCATTGCGATTTTGGCTTTTCCATTGCGATTTTGGCTTTTCCATTGCGATTTTTATGGGTATTTTGTGTAAACCCGAAAAAAATTGGTTAAAATGGTATATTTTTGTTATTTTTTGGGTATTATTGTTATTTTCTCATTAAAAATTTTAATTAAATTATATTATAAAATATAGGATGAGAGTGAGGGAGAAAATTTAGAAAGTTACATAAGAATGTATGGAGTGGGGCGTCCCCACCCCAGAACGCTGGGGGACGCCGGTAACACCGTCCCGCGGGGCGCTCTACGGCAAAAATGAGTGGTCAACGGCGGAAATCCGACGGGAGAAGAGGTGTGTTCTGATTGGTTGAAGTCTTTAGTAGTGTCAGTGGGTTAATACTTATATATATAAAACTAGGCTTTCAAAGGAAGCCCACTCCAATCAAACTAGAGGAAATCCCTTTACTGAATGAACTGTCACATGGCAGAAAAAGGATTAAGGAGAGGCTTCCAAAGGAAACTCCACTCCTCAATTTTTTTTTTTTAAGAAGTTGATTAACCTCTTTTTTTTTATTTATTAATTTAAACATCTCCATTTAATATACCTATAATACTCTTAATGAAATAATTATAACATAGATCTCTCAGCTCCTAAATAACTACATTATCCCCTTTTAGATCAATTACCTTTACATTAATAACTACGCCACCACCGCCACCACTCGTCGCCACCACCACACTGCCGCCGCTACCATCATCGCCGTCATATTACGCGGACATACATCTAGTGGTGTATTATATAGGTCCTTATTAGTAGGTAATGGTGTACTAAGCTCGTGCACAAATTTTTTTATTGTAGTGGATAATTCCCTATTTTTAAAGTTCGTTCTAGAACTCTAAATGGCTTGAAACTAACGCCCGTATAAATAAAATTAAAAAAAAAAACATTTTTTTCTAATATGGGTTTACTAATGTGTGTGCTTGCCACATATATTCAGAGGTACATTAGAATTTAAGGGGTGTTTGACTTAGGTTTTATATCGAGTTTATAGCTTATTTTCATGTGGCTTATATTTGATAAGTTAAGTTTTAGGTTTTTTTTCTTACTAATAAACTTATTTGTTATATTTAAGTCATGATAATTTTATAAACCTAAAATAATACATAAAAATTAATCTTATAAAAAAAAGCCACAAACAAAATAAGCTGGAAAGTTAAAAATAAGCTAGGCCATATAATTGATCATTGGTTTTAAACCAACTAGCTTCGAATTTTGACTTTTCCTTGAAGGGCTGGTTCTTCGTATCCGAATAACAGTCAATAAAAGTGTACCCAAACTAAACCATTCCTCGTTTAGGTGAATTAGCCACACAAAAAAGGTAATACCTTTTGGAGTGTGTGGGTCCGATTTAGATATAAATTTTACCAGATTTGGAAATTTATGATGCTTTCAAAAAACAAAAATAAAACCAACATCACCATCCATTCTAGATGTGTTATAAAATATAATTAATAGTTACTTTAAGTTATTATTAACTCTTTATCCGTATTTTCATTTTGGTGTTTTAGTCAAGAGTTAACAATGGAGAGGTGATATATATTAATCATTATTTTTTATTTATTTTTTACACAATGCACAAGTTTTATAATTGACTGTACAAAATAGTAAGGATAAATGTGATATATATATCAAAAGTATTGGTAGGTATATCAACTCCCTTAACAATGGTTTAACTTTATGTCATTCAAATTTATTTATTTTTAACAAAAAAAGCTTTTACGTTAAACTTTGAATTATTTATCGTTTCGATTCTTTAATTCTTTATGTCATTGTGTTTACTTTAAAACTTTATTTATCGGAATAAATGTTAAATTTAAACAAATAATTGTTTTAATCCTTTAGCTTTAAAAGTCAGACGGTAAAAACACCAAAGTGTGTAAAAGTTTAAGGTTCGTTAAGTCAATAAAAGTTTAAGGTTCATGGCATGCAAAACACCAAGACACCAAGAAACATCGTAAGTTATCTACATGTGCAAATTTCCATTCAAGGCTATCAAATGCTGTAGAGATACAACATCATTTTCAAGATTCGATTTCTACCTTGCGAAAGTTGTTGCAAATATCATTTATTATGGTGCTTGTCTCTTTCGATAAGTTGTTATAGGCTTAGTGGGTTGTAATCAAATGAAAAATAGCTTTCATTGAAAACTAAATAACAAATTTCAGTCATCCATTTTTTATATCTAGATCTATTTTATCTCTTCCCCCTTCCCCCTTCCAATCTTGTTCTCCATCTCCACCACCACCATCATCCGTTGCTGCCACCACCACCATCGCCATCGCCGTCCAATCTACTCCGGCAAATTACTCTGGCGAACCACGATCCAAACATTGTGATTCAAACACATTGTGATTATAGGTTCCAATCACAATGTAATTAAAATACAGTGTGTTTGTAGATTTCAATCATATTGTGATTGGAAACTACAATCACAATGTAATTAAAATACGGTGGTTAGAACCGGGCTTCGCCCTTAAGAGTATTAATAAAGGGTGGTGGTGGTTGTGATGCTGATGACAACGGCGGATGATGGTGGTGGTGGAGATGGAGAGATAGAGATTGGAAGGTGAAGGGAGGAGTGATAAAGTAAATTTAGATCAAACAAAATGGATGACTGAGATTTATCCATTGATTTTCAAGATAAAACTAGGTTTCAAATGAACAAACCACTAAATCTAGGCCTAATATAATTTAGAAACATGATGCATTCTCCTAAAAAATCAGCCTAATAATACTCCTAACAACTTGATTACATGACAAGTGTAACCCACTAATTTTCTCTCTTACCTAATTTTATTCTTTGATTTTTTCAAGTGTCATGATCAAATTGTTATAAGATCTATTAGGCTAATTAATTTAACCATAGAGGTTGCTTCATGAATTAAGTCATGTTAGATTCATATGTCTATTATCATTTTTTACTTTGAGTTTAGTATCATAGAATGTAAACAATTTTACATGAATTGTCATAGTATGTATCGAATTTCAATCTTGTGCATTGTATGTAATGAACTTTCAAATCCCGGTTATTGTATGTTTACGACCACTCAAAAACTTGCAAACTGACACGTGGCATTGGACGTGACAGCTTATATGGTTGCCATATATATACCCGGATACATACAATAACCAGGATTTGAAAGTTTATTACATACAATACACATGATTGAAGTTCAATACATACTATGACAATTCGTGTAAAGTTGTTTACATTATGAGGTATTAAACTCTTTTACTTTTGGTCCTTTTTCACTAAATTGTACTTCCATCTTGAATCTTATAAAAATATCATTATCAATATCATTTCAATCTTACCACAAATGTTTTATGGGGTTACTATGGAAAAACTTGCTAAAAATACGTTGTAAGTTCGAATTCTTTCCTAACTCTATAGAGAGGTACCCAAATATTGTGCTCATTTCATGTTAAATTGTTAATTGGCTAATCGCTCATTGGGTAAGGGTTCGTTGGAACAAAAAGATCACAAAGTTATTATTTCCTACTAATCTAAACCATTTTTCTAAAATATCATTTTAGTTTTTCCAAAAAAAAAGTAAAAGTTATATGATTAAATAAAATTTGATTCAAAGTAAAACCTGACAAAAAATAAATAAATAAGTAAAGTTTTAAAGTTAAAAACAATAAAGCATTGTTTATTTTGATTCTGTTCAAAGTACTTGTGTATAGTCCATTGGTCCCTACGAGTATGATCTAAGTGTAAACTGTAAACTCCACAATGCTTATCAGGCCTCTTCCTATTCTGACGTCGTCATCTCCTCGTCTTGACTGTCACATCAGTTTTTCCTCTCAAAGACACATCCAAGAACTACCCCTCCCTATCATAGTCTCATCTTCACCTCATCCGCAATAAAAAAAATATTAAACACACACTCACATACATATAAAAATACGCTCCCCTCTCTCGTCCCCTTCGAAATTTAGACGGGCCACGACGACGGGCAGCCATGACGAGGTGGTGCCTATGGCATCGTCCTCGACGAGAATGATGGAGGGCTTACGACGAGAGCATAGTGAAAGGCCTTAATCGGATACATTTTCATTTGTGGCTACTATTAAAAATATTAAAATCATTTAGACTACCAGGAATGACCGAATGAGGAGTTCCCTCACCAATTGAACTCCCCGAAGATGCCCCTCTACACTACCCCTAGGGGCGTTATATCCTAAAAAAAGAGTTGCCTGTTTGATTTTAGACGCCACATTTTGTTTGATGATGTTTGTGAGATAGATGGATACGATGTTGTCCCCATTCTAAGCTTAGATGGGAAATTCCTCACATGTTAATATTTTAATATTTTTTTAATGAATAAAATAATGATTTGGACGCTATGTTTTTAATGATTAAAATATTAAGATGTGAGAACCACACACACACACACACATATATATATATATATATATATATAGGGTTAGGTTAGTTTATGAACTCATAAAAGGTTAGAAACCTTTAAAAAAAAAATTTTAATTAAAAATAAAAAGGTATTTTTGTAAACTCATTTATCATTTCATTAAAATAAAATTAATATTTCTAACTATTTTTTTAAAATTCCTTAACTCTAATTTTTTCCTTTCTCCCGAAACAATTTTTTTGATATTTTTTCACATTTTTCATACTCGTATACATTTCTCAACCGTTTATTTACATGCACATATACTCATAAAACAAAAAATTGATTATGAAACACATATTTACATTGTCCATCTTGCATGCATATGCACCAACTAATCTTATGAAGCGTCATTTATAATATAATTGCATACATATGTTCATATGATTGTCTATGCACATGTGATCAACAACTATCTCATGAAACATTTATTTACAAAATATTTGCATACATATGTTCGACTTGCATACATATGATCATAACACTATTCATGCACATATGCTCATAGACAAAGCTGTTATTTCTTCATCATCATCATCATCATCATCCTACAATGGAGGGAGATCCGTGTCTTTGTATATTTGTAAAATCAAAATTTACACCTAAATAATTCAAAGAACAATCACCGTATAAAAAAATATAGATCAATTTAAAGAACAATCACCAATGCAACATTCACATGCCTACATTATACTAAAAATAACAAGTTATATCAGATGCAATTACATCAAATATTAACCAGAAAAAAAATATATGCTTATTTTTATAAAATACACCTCTAGATTATTAGCTCTTGAGATTCGGTGCCATTGTTTGCATTGTCAATTAACATTCTCCTCCGTGATTGGCTGTCTTTAGATAGATGTCCCCAACAAAGTATTATCTACTAATAACAATATTGTTTTCTTTTATGCATTCAGAGGAAAAAGAAATTTTTGCTTTCAATTTTTCCAATTCCTTGTTGTATTGGAAACCCTATTAGATGGCGTTGATGATTTTACTTTATTTTTGAAACTGCAAATGGTGTTGAGGATAAAAAGGCTTTATTAGTGGGCTTATTTTTTAGATTATGGCAGTTTTTTTTATAAAAAAATTATGTGACTAAATTATCATTTATCTCACTCCCAATAGTCTTTGTTTTATAATTTATATGTGGGGAGGGTGAATATGGAGTTGTCCACAATCTAATATTTTAATATTTTAATCATTAAAAACATGGGCTCCAAATCATTGATTTATTTATAAAAAAATTATTAAAATATTAACATGTGAGGGTTCCCCATCTAAGCTTAGATGGGGGATAACCCCATATTCACTTTTGTCTTTATATGTACACAAATCAATCATTTATTAAGTACTAGAAATTGTACCCGCATGATGCGCGACAGTAGATGACTTATTAAATTTTAAAATATTTCTAAAATTAAGTTAGGACATCCTACAAGAGGTGAAGGCGGACGGCTTTGCTGACAGCTGACTTCGACTTTGAATTGTCTAAAACAAATGTATATATATTGTGTTTGTTATTTATTAGTAAAATATTTAAATAATTAAAATACCTTGCATCTCATTTATAAAGTAGTATAGATATAGATAAGTAGATTAGATACATAAATATAAACTAGAAAAATACCCGCGCGATGCGGCGATTTTTAATCTTGAAGGCGAATATTGGTGTTGATTAACCTTGATATAAATTGAATAATTTGGAATAATTTTTGATGAATAGTCAACAAAAAAAAACCCCTACCATAATCTTAGTATTGCAATTACTTCAATATTTATAATGTTTGCATTCCATTCCAATTTCTTCCATGAGCAATGTGAGATAAATTCACCCTTTGGCATTGATAAAAACATGAAAGTTATATTGTCCCACATTAGTTCCAAGAAATTTTGTAACACCCATCCCATGTCTATATATATTATTAATTTTTAAGACACGTTGCAAATGCTTTATAAAGTATTATAGATTATAGATTATAGATTATAGATATATATATATATATATATATATATATATATAGATTCTGCATTTAACATAAATAGATGGTATATGGTAACAATTGGTCACTTTTAATAGTTGGCGACTATCAACATCTGAACACAAGAACGAAATGGTTGTCTATAAAATATAACTAGTTTCAAGGTTACCATTATCGTGAATATCAATTACAATTACCGTGAAAATAAACTAGTTTTCGTAGTCTCATCTCTTAAACATTACAACTTACTTTTCTGCCCAAACAAAACAAAAGAAGAGTAAATTTCATACTTTGTACTTTTGTTAATTGACCAATTCATGCCAAATTTGGTTGGTATCAGGGTGGAAAGCCTCTAAACAATGACACAAGTCAAACAACTCGTCACATTTTGGACGAGGAGTTGTGATGTCTATTCATTTCATTCAAACGATCATATGAGACTGGGGGCAAACTCCTTGAAACCGTTCAACGGCTTGGAGAGCATGCAAAAAGGGGTTGCACCTGTCAAGTGTGGATTAGCAGAGAATGGATGATCAAGACTTTTGTCCCATAACCACCCATATATTACTTCGGTCAGTGATTGTCGATCGGTCCCCATACGTACATATTACTGCACGATAAAACTCCTTGGAAAGTTTGTAACCAGATAATAAATCTCAAGGCAACTACCGAGTCTACTAATTTCAAGAAGCAAAAGAAAAACAAGTGCAAGTCTTCCCACCCAAAAAGTGGCTCGACAAAGACAAAAACACCAACCTCATACACTATGTAGGTAGTCTGTAGGACCAAGACCTTGAACCTGTATGGATTACCAAATAACTTGATTGCTACTATACCGAGTTCAAGTCCAATAAACTTGGATGAGTTTACCGGTTACATCCATCCATCCATCTCTACATCAGCTAGGGCCAGGAGAGCAACATACAACAAGCCAACAAATGGTCCTTCACTATCTATAGTTTTTCAAACAATGAATCGGCACATATGTTTCCTAGATATCTATACACAACAACCATCTAAGTAGCTATTATATGCAACAACTTCAGTCAGTAAGCAGGAGCAGGTGAAATGATCAAGCACTTGACTTGTGCATTCTTTCTCTCAATATCTTCATCCCCACGTACCTACCATGATATTGTCAGTCAGCCACACAAACACATATGAACTCTCGCACAAACTAAAAACAAAATTTTGATTAAATGATTACCTGCCAAGCATCAAAAGAGTAGCCTGTGGATTGGTCCCTGGTGAGACTGTAAAAGTCGAACCATCCACCACGCGAAGAGAATGAACTCCGACAACTTTCAAATTGCGATCCACCACTCTCCCCACAACACATCCTCCGTGATAATGCCAAATTGTGCTGACTGTACGGCGACAGAAGTCAGCCATTAGGAGGTTATTCGACTGGTTAACCGGCAAAGCAGGACCCACGAATCTGAAATTGGTAGTACCAGACCATTCCCCAAACTTGAAATCATCCATGGAGCTGCTTCTAAGCAAGTCTCCAATCTTGCGGGTCCCATTGACACACCTCTCCAGATCGACTGGGTGACTGAAGTAGTTAAAGCGTACGAGGGGGTTGGTTCTCACATCTGTGGATGCCAACCGTAGCGTCCCATAAGAGTGGGGACCGATAATCTTCTCCATGATGCTAGCAACAGTAAGATACAAGGGAGAAGTGGAGGATCGAAGGAAGGCAGAGTATGCTGGTGCAGAAAAAGGGAGAACATTGGAAGCTGCTTCAAGATAAGCACCAGAATTGGTGATCCCCACAACCTGTATAAGAGAATGTTCGACTGGAACAGGTGAGACAATTGATATGCCATTGCGAGGGTTGTCATACATATAATTTCCAACATATGGAGAATGACGAACAACGGGTATCCCCCAAGAAGAAAGATAAGGGCGTGGACCGATGCCGCTCAAGAGAAGCAGCTGAGGGGTGCCAATGGCACCGGCGCAGAGAATGACCTCACCGTTTTGATGATCCCGAAGCATGGCATGATGATAGCCACCGAGGAGATCATGAAACACAACCCCAGTAGCTACCTTCCTGGACGTCAAAGAATAGGAAGGAGCAAATAAAACCCTGTGGACAGTGGCATAGAGAGCAACTTTGATATTGGATGGGTTGGCCGCAAAGTTCAAAAGATCAGCAGCACTATGTCTGTGACCAGAGCTGTTAAAGGTAGAACCACCAATCTTGGTACCAAGGGAATGATTAAAGGTAAAACCATTAAAAGGTTCAACACCGGCTTCCAATAAACCATCACGAACAGCAGATTGCCATGTTTGTAACTGGGGTTGAAACACAATAGCTTTCTCAACCCATTCATAAGAACGCTGGATGAGGGAATCCCCACCACCCCAATTGATACCGGATCTTGTATAAAAATCTTGGTCAGCGCGACTATAGAAACCAGCATTGATGGCGCTGCTGCCACCAAGAACACGGCCACGGGCATTGGGAACACCATCCTCAGAAACAAAGGGTTGGGCAGGGGAATCAAAAGATTGTTGGGTGGTGAGAGTTGAAAGGAAACCTTCACGTGTCATGACGTTAGGGTTTGTGAACGGAACACCACCTCTTTCAAGAAGCAATACTCTGTGGTGTTTTGATAATGTGGCTGCAAGTGGACAACCAGCAGTGCCTCCCCCAACTATTATATAATCAAAGGTATTGTCTTGTAGGGGAAAATGGGTGGCGTTAACCACAAACTCCATGTAAGCCGGCCGACCTCCATCACCTGACATCCATTCATTTATTAAATACATTTCCAATTAATTAAATTTTAAAAAAATATATGAACATTAATTAGTAGTAATTAGTTTGATTCAAGAAAGACAAAACGATGATGATGATGATGATAAGAACTTAGGAAAATATGAAAGAATAAATAAATATTGAATATTGAATGTATAGATATAGATAATAGATATAGAATAGAACTTACTGATAGTAGAATGAGAATGTGGTTGATGGTGGGGTGGTGATGCCATTGCCATCGCCATCGTAGAGCAGAACTGAAGAAGGATAAGTAGAGTAGAAGCGATCAACCAGATGCTTGACGCCATTACATGGGGGCTCAAAGCATAAGTGGTTAGGGTTTACTACTTCTTCTTCTTGAAACAAATACTTACTATATATATGTGTGTGTGTGTAAACAATATTATTACAAATTTGGGGACAATCAGCCGATACAATTAACCCAAACGTAATCGGAATTAAAATAATAAAATATATATATAAAAAAATAAGAAAATAAAAGAAAAAAAGGAATGAAACTTATGAATTTTCGGAGACTTTTGCAAGATGGGGGGAAGACGGGGAAGGGACAAGAATTTGAAATTGACGGGGGGTGTGGGGCGACTGATAATACCTATAGTTCTACCATAAAGTCATAAACGGTTCGAAAATAATTATTTAAAATGAGAAAATTAGTTTAAATTGTATTATGATGCATTTTATTCAACTTAAATCGCATTACCAGTAAGTTGTATTATGATGCATCTTAGTGAACATTTCGCATTAAAATCATAAAAATAAGACATGAATTAGCATTGGGTGTATTCCGATGGACGACTTAACTTCGATCGAAAGGTTTTAAACCGTTCGGTGGCGCATACGGGTCTACAAGACTACAACATACCATTGATGTATTTTGTTTTAAAAAAAATAATCATATTCTTCTTATTTTAAGAAACTTATCATTTGAACTCACACTTATATTTATCCTACATTATAAATCAAATGGATGACGTCTTAATTTTTAAAAAAAATAAATATTTCTTTATATATCATATCATTTAATATTTATATTATTTATATATTAATTGATTATATATATTATTTTTATATTAATTTACATAATTATTTTTAAATATTCTAACAATAATAACAAACACATTTTTTACATACCCGTGTGTTATGCAGTTTAGAACCGGCACCATCACCTTTAGATGCATGTACTGAATGAAGTTTATGAATTTCATATACACTATAACTTAAATTTTTTGAAAAATCATTCACCATCGCGCATCGCGCATGTACATTTCTAGTATACATATATATATATATATATTGAATATAAGGTTGTTCCATACCTAAGCTTAGGAATGGAACCACTCACATACCAATTTTTTAATATTTGTTATATAATAAATAAATGACCTGGGCCCCATGAATTTTATGCATTAAAAAACAAAAATGTGAGGGTTCCATACCTAAGCTTATGTATGGAACTATAATCTGAAATATATAGTGCCTATCAATGTTAATGTTGTTATATGTATCCACATTTGAACATTGCTATTGTTGTTAAATGTGACAACCGCCATGTCATCAGATACATATTTTTTTTTTACCCAATCCCGTTTTCCATGAGGTATGGGGAGGTGACCCCTACCCTAAGGTAAAGAGGTTGATTCTAGGAGGACCTCCGACCATTTTGTAAGGAGTGAGGATCGAACCTTGACCTAAGGAGGTTTTCACTTGATCCAACCATACTTGTTTTTTATGTCATCAAATACATACAAACCCTACTTGTTATTTGGTGTGAGTATGTATTGTGAAGTTTTAGTACAGGATTGGTGTGATTGATTAATGATTGAGATTCAGCCACCTTCTTGATGTGTGGTTATTTGGTTATGAATGTGGTTAAGATTGTCAAAAGTGAGCGTTGTAACAGTCTCATGAAAGTGTATCATTTGTTTGGTTAAGATGAAATATTGAAATAACCATATCAATGATTCGAATAATCTTTCCGGCCAGTTAGGTTATTCTAACATCCAAGCCGGTTTCATTAGCCATTACAAGAGAAATGCGAGCATATTTGTAGATGATAAAGCTTTAAGTCCAAAACTTTTTTGTAGGGCTTGTGCTAAATAGACCTAGAAGTGAGTAGTTCTTTTAACACAATTGATAATCAACATTTCAGTTTGGTGGAGACAGGTTACATTCTGTCATCAAAAAGAACCGAAATAGACCAATCTCAAGCAAGTCGAAGATTCAAGCATCTTCAACCATGGTACACATTGAATTTATCATAATCTTGATGAACTCTCAAATCGTTGTATTTTCAAAACTAATTTGATGGTTAACATATGTTGCAGGAAACACATCTTCATGAAAAAGTCCGTTACGGTACAGTTTCAGCTATAGTGAGTTCACGAACACCTACCAGCTGCAACTTTTGTCTAGAAAACAAAAGCAACAGTTGCCAAACAGTCCGTTCACGAACCAAACTAATGAAGATCCTGATCGAGAAGAAAAGGCCTCAAGAAGTCCAATCAATCATGAAAGATCTTATAGAAGAAGGCCACACACCAACACTCGTCACATACACAACTCTGTTAGCTGCTTTAACGCTACAAAAGCGTTTCAATTCCATTCCATCCCTCCTTTCTAAAATTGAATCCAATGGCTTAAAACCCGATTCCATTTTCTTCAATGCAATGATCAATGCCTTTTCTGAATCTGGAAACATCAAAGAAGCCATGAAAATATATAAGAAAATGAAGGATAGTGGATGTAAGCCAACAACAAGCACTTTAAACACATTAGTTAAAGGACTCGGGATCATTGGTAAGCCTGAAGAATGTTTAAGACTGTTGGAAATAATGACATTAGAAGAGAAAGTGAAACCAAATGACAGAACTTTTAATATAATTGCTCAAGCTTGGTGTAGTAAGAGGAACATTATGGAAGCATGGAAAGTCGTAGATAAGATGATTGCTTTTGGTATAAAGCCTGATGTTGTGACGTATAACACAATAGCAAAAGCATATGTTTTGAATGGAGATACATATAGAGCCGAGGAGATGATATTTCAGATGCAGTATAATAAAGTGGCTCCAAATAAACGAACTTGTGGGATTATTGTTAATGGGTATTGTAGAGAAGGTAAAATGAATGATGCTATGAGATTTGTTTACCGAATGAAGGATCTTGGAGTGCTCCCAAATGATGTTGTTTTCAATTCACTAATCAAAGGATTTCTTGATGACTCGGATTCTGATGGAGTTGACGAGGTATGTATGCACGTGTCCCTACTGTGTGGGTCAGGCAGGTTGGGTAATAGCTCTTGTTCCTGATTGAAACGGGTTAATTTAGAATGGTTTGTGACATGCTTAATTGGGCTGCAGACATTTCTTGTTCAAACTTAAAGTATAAATTAGTATGTGTTATATATAACTGAAAAACCTTGTTATTGTTAATATCATCTAAATTTGTGAACGACGATTTAGCTGGTTCTATGCACTAGAAATAGATTTGAACGACTTCCAACCCGTTGACAAATTTGACCTATTCCTTTTTTAAATAATATTTGGTCCAGTTTACTAGGTTATGATTAAACACAGCCCAAATGGGTCAGAACCAGATGTGAGAACTATCCGTTTTATGTTTACTAGTTTGTAAGTAAATGGAACAAACTTGCTAGCAGTATGTATGCATATCTATTTTGCACTATATACACTTTATGTAAGAAATGCCAAATTATTTACAAATGGGGTCTGAACCAAATGCAAGAAACCATGCTTTTGTTGCTTTTGAGATTTCAAGAAAGCTTGAATTTAAGCAATCCAAAATGGGACCTTGAGGACCAAACTAATTATGTTTTGATTGGACTTGCAGACACTAGAGTTGATGGAGGAATTTGGAGTAAAACCAGATGTGATTACATTCAGTACCATTATGAATGCGTGGAGTTCAGTAGGATTAATGGACAAATGTCAAGATATCTTTGATGACATGATCAAGACAGGAATAGAACCCGACATTCATGCATTCAGTATCTTGGCCAAGGGTTATGTCCGAGCAGGTGAGCCAGAGAAAGCTGAATCACTTTTACAAGTAATGAGGGAATCAAAGGTAAGCCCAAATGTTGTCATTTTCACTACAATCATTAGTGGATGGTGTAGTGCAGGAAGGATGGATTATGCTACGATGATTTTTGATAAAATGACCAAAATGGGTATTTCACCAAATCTGAAAACTTTCGAAACTATGATTTGGGGGTATGGAGAAGCAAAACAGCCATGGAAAGCCGAAGAGTTGCTGCAAATCATGGAAGAGAAGGGGATTGTTCCACAAAAGAATACTTTCGAGCTTGTTGCAGAGGCATGGCGTGCCGTTGGTATTACTAATGAAGCGAAAAGGATTAAGGATCGTGTTGAAGAAGATGTCAATGATTATAATGAAAATGGTGACAGATATCCCGATAATGAAACAGTGACGAAAGATGGATATTCGGAAAATGTGATCAACAAAGGAAATGGATGACCTATTATGAAGTCAAGAAGCAGAATTGTTGAAAAGATCAATGTTTTCACCAGAAAGTTTAAATAGTGTCACAAGAAAACACTTGCAAACTGGTGTTTTAAGATTTACAGAGCAGAAAACTGTGGATATGATGTAGAAAGCCTCTTGAAGTTGCAAAAAAATTGAAAATTCAACATTCAATTCGAATTTAGGCAGCTGATTTTTTGTGCTTATTAAGAATTGTGTAATTTCTGTATAAAAAATGCCTAGATTCAAGGCAGAGACACACATTTCATTCCCCTCTCAACCAGGAGATAATGTACATGTTATTCAATCCATTATCTTTACTAATATTAGATCAAATACGGTGAATTTGTTTATTTCTATGATTCACTAAACTTGACTAGCCACCACCACCGGTTAGACATGGGCAAAAACCGGTTTTTGGACAAACCGGTTTCTAACCGGTTTTGGGTCAACAAATTGTAACCGGTTTCGAGCATAGAATACCCTAACCGTCCTAACCGGTTAGAATATAAATTAACCGAACCGGTTATAATAACCGTTTTTTTTTAAAATATGTTTTTTTCGTCGTAATTTGATTTTTGGCTCCGTAATTGCTAAATAATTCAATACTAGTTAATTATTCAC
>JAOXNX010000011.1:25377329-25393238 GCA_028566075.1 Solidago caesia | reverse complement strand
GAAAACAGGTAATGATAGTATGGGATTAGGTCTTTCCAAAGACACAAGATTTACTGAAAATGGATATGTTTAAGTGGGTCAAATCTAAGTCACAAAACAGCCCGTTGGAGCTGTTTGTTAGAGTTCCAACTAAGTTTAAAATGGTCATAACTTTTAAACAACAACACGCTTCAAACAACGACGCCCGCCCAACGGGCGGCTTGGAACCTTTCTAGTTAATATTATACCATCCAAATATTCAATAGTTATTGAAATTGAAAAGCTAATTTTGAATTTTATATTATTTTTTGTTAGAAATAACTCAATTCACAAAATGATGAAGGACACAAACAATAATATAAACCAAACAAACAATAATATAGAATGACAATTTTTTACTTTAATTTTTGCTTATATTATTTACATTTAAATTTATCGGTTTATTTTTAAAAAAATATTTTTATATTTGAATTTATAAAGTTTTTCTGGTTACATATATTAATAGTTTATCTTCTCTTAAAAATGTCGTGAACATCTTGTGTGTCTGATACGAGTGTAAATCTAGTTAAAACTATTTGAAAACTCATCCAATTATTAGATCAAAGTGAACTTTAGTTTAAAGACATCAAGTGGCTCAAACTCGTTTACAACCTTAATGCATCCTTAAGGCTTATACTACCCAAATGATCTTTTTAAAGCCTTTGTATTTGTGTTTTAAAAGGTTCTAAGTACAACTGTACAAGGCATATGGGAGCTCTTGTGCTGCCATATCATTAAAAAGCGATGCTTTCCCGGCCTTCTCACCACCACCCGGTAATCCGGTATGGATCACATCCCTCACACCTCACTTGATCTTTCTACCTTGTATCACCTACTCACTCTTGGCATGGCCATTCTTATTCACATGTGATCATTACTTGTATCTAACATAAGAATTTATGAATTAGAGGTTTTGAAAGATGAATGCCAACATTCGGATATGCTTAAAACATTATCATGCACCAAAGTACAATAAAAAAAAAAAATAATGGTAAAAGCACAATCGTAAACTACAAACAAAAATACAGACACCCAAAGCAGTGTAAACAAATACTGAAACAGAAAGGCAAATATTACCAAATTTCTAACAATTCTATCGAAAGAGGTATGATTCATTTTCATAAATTCTCAAAGAGGGGTGGGATGGGATACATAAGAAAAATTAAAAGTGATGAGCCTCAATCAAAATTTTAGGGAAAACAATTCCAACACATCTTTTCCTACAAATCCTACCCACAAATTACAACAATTATACACCACACCACCCACCCACTATAATCCCTTAAAAATTGGAGTAATGAACAAAATAGAAGATTAGGCACAAAAAAATGACCCTTTCCCGTCATGATATAACTATGATACATAGCCCATATTCAACTCAAGTGGCCTCAATGCTTCTTGAACTATTTCTTGAACTGTGCGATTTCGCCTACAAACCTCCGAAAGCTCTTCTATTGGAATTGTCAAGCCTTTGATATCTACGCCTGATGCTGCATCCGATAACGCCTGTAAAAATCTTGATTTTTCCATGTCTGTTGCAGCAGAAGCTGGAATCAAAGACACACTCTCCTTGGCCCATTCTACACCTTTAGCCCCATATGCTCGTGATAGGGCTAGCAGGGCATATGCCACCTGTTATAAGTAACATGTGTTGGAAGAAAAAAAAAAGCAGATTGGGAGAGATCGATTACATCATGTGCACTAATCTTGCAAAGCAATGCGTGGAAGTAGAGGTGGCGAAATGTTAAAATGGAAGCGCAGAATAACAGGCCAAATCAGGTGATACTTTTTACGGATCAAAATGAGGTTGGGTTGACAGGGAGCACATTTTGTCCAAAACTTCCATTTTCTAGAACTAATTAGTGAAATATGATAACATAGATTATATTTATTCAACGATAATCTAATTCAGTAAATAAATAATTTAGGAGGCTTTGTGCACTAAAAATACACTATGGGCGACTTTAGAGCCGTTCAACCCACTTGACCCGTTTTGTTTTAAGCTAATTTCTATTAGTTTACCCATTGGACTTATCAAAAACTGAATATTACACAAATTCATTAAAAAATAAATGGGTCAAAATTGCAAACTCTATTTTTGAATAGTGTTACCGTTTCTAATCTTGAACTTGGAAGAGCGCCGGTAGAAGCAGCAACCAAGATTCGAGTAATGCTTGAACCTCGAGGCACTATAACGCTATCCCTCATAGAAATAAACTGCTGTCCCTGACTTGATTTTCCCAGATCAAATATGTCCGACAAAAAGCTTAATATAGAATTTGACGCCTCTCTGCATACGGCAAATTTTATTTAACTTCAAAACTATTGAAGCAAGACATTTTTATATTCAAATACTTGCAATACAAACGCTAATTGCTGATAAAGATATAGAGGACTAACCTGTGCTGCACAGTGATTCCAATCATGGAGCATTCCACCAATGATGAAAATACAGGAGATGGGAAAAGCAAATGTGGACAATAACGAATGCATCGTGACGCCAGCAAAAAACAATCATCTGCGATATCTGGTCTGGAAGTGAAGTCCTGATAATTCGGCGCATATTATCAAACTAACGTAAAAAAGAAATCACTCAAGATGTGTCATGAGTGTGTGGGTGGGAGTAGCTATTTAAATCAGACCTGGAGTTTAGTAAGCAAACATGCCGTATTGCTAAATAGAGATTCGATCAACACTTTTAAGTAGTCGGCACAAGAAGGATCAGAGCCAAATATCTGCAGTGTAATGTCCAGCAGTTACTCTTTCATTGTTAAGGTAACATAACCAGAGATGGCAAATGGGTGGGTCGGGTAACAGGTCAAAACAGGTGAGTTTGGTATTTGTTGGGTTGGAATGCCCCAAAACACATTTTAACAGAAAATTTCAGAGTTTCCCATAAAGTATGAGTGTTTTAAATATGATCAAAAACCTATTTTAATCATTTTTTTGAATAAAGTGACTTGCAGGGTTTTAAGCATAAAAGATACACTTTTAGACGATGCTTGACCCTATTTCATTTAACCAAACTTTCTGTTTTAAACCAACTAGATCCATTAAAGCAGCTCCAATGTAAGCACCAGAAATGGTGTATAAAGAGTATAATTTTGGAGTATCTTACACCAAAGTTTTTTCAACTGCAATGTATGCACCAAACTTCATATGATTTTTGTAACATAAAAAAATTTCAAGATTATAGTTGCTTAACTATTTAATTATCAGATCTGTACCATTTAAATAAATACTTGACCAATTTTATAGAAAGGGGATCCATATGGTACTCATTGTAAATGTCTGAATGAGATTAGCTTAATAATTTATCTTTTTTTGCAAATTCAACTATTACTTTTTACAATAAATATTTAATACTTGATAAAAATGCCTTACGAATATTCATTGTGATGAATAGTGTTAGGCCTATTCTGTTGTAAAATGGTGTAGTGAATGGTGTAAAACCAAAAAATTACACCATTTGGTGTCCTGTTTGGAGATGGATAACACCTAATTTTACACCATTCTGGTGTTTCGATGCATACACTGAAGACGGTCTTAATAATAAGCGACCCATTAATGTTGTAAAATGGTGTGGTGAACAGTAAAACCAAAAAATTACACCATTTGGGTGTCTTGGTTGGAGATGGATGACACCAAATTTTACATCATCCTGGTGTTTGGATGCATACATTGAAGACGGTCTTAAAAATAATCGACCCATTAACGTTCCGAAATGCCACCTCTAATTGAAACTTTTGATGGTATCTACATACCTTTATAACTTCACTAGACAGATATAAGAAACAAGGTTGATGGTGTTGTTTATATAAACCCTGAATCTCTTCAAGCATTGCTCCAATTGTAACTCCCATAAACCTTTTAGATGTTCTCACCTTCAAAACAATTAATTGAACAAATCTTTAGCAACAAAACAAGTTAAACTTAAACTTAAAACAGATATGTTGAAGTCTTGAACTCACAGCATGTTTACAAGCCCGGCAGAGTGATTCCATTGTCCTCATGTCCCAAGCACGACTGCCATGTCAGCATTCATAAGCTTATCTTTTAGGAGAAAAAATGCCTCATTGTTCAGAATATGGTAAAAGTAACACATACATGTCAAAAATGGCTTTGAAAAGTGGCCAAAGTCTTTGAATTGCATCAGCCACAGCTTCTGGGTTATTTACATATCTGCAGATAATTCATTATTTTGAATTGTTAGACCTCCTGGATAAACTTATATTAGTGACTGAAGCAAAGAAATTGGTTTGATACCTAAATATATTGGCAAGCCGATCAATATGAACAGTGATTTCACGAGCAGGTTTTTGACCCAATACCAATGGACCCTGATTAATCACTTCCTGCTCGTATACATGTAAGTCAGTAGAAACAACAAATAAACATGATTGATTAATTAACTAATAATGGTTCTCTTTCTGTTGATATATCCCAAGATTAGTCAAACCTGTAATGGGGCAACAGTAGGTATGCAAAGTGCCTCGAGGGCTTTCTTAGCCTGGTCTGGAGGAAGCTCAGTAATAACTATACTGCAACAGAAGATTTATGAGAAATCATTTTCACTGAAATGATTTATATTTTTTTGCAAGATTGTAGTCCTACCTCAGAGCTTCGACGAGATGCAAAGAATCTTGAGCTGCGACTTTAAAAGAACCTTCCCCAGTCATTGCCCTTTGGTATATTTGGAAAAGACCGTCTAAAGATCCACAAAGCTTTTTCCCACAATCTATAACAATAAACTTAGGAGATGTCAGTGTACAGTTAACGATACATATGTTATATGCAGTAAAGGCAGATTTTTAAAACCTTTTTACACTCCAACTTTTTTACTTCTAATAAATATATAATTGTCCCTGGTGCTGGCCTAACTGCACACATCCTTCCGTGTAGCTAATTTCCTCTTAACATTTAACTTTGTTATTACTAATTAGCATGGTAACCGTGCTAAGCGACTGTGGCAAATGGTTCCAACAGTTTCTCAATTTTTTGAAAGTTTCTGCCTTTTGGCGGTGTCTGGCAATGGCCGGCGGTGGCCTCTGGGTTTGATTCAATAGAATAGTTAGTAAGATAGAGAAAGATGAGTGTTTGGTTAATAGTGTTAGGGAATTTAAATCGGTTAAACAATAGAAATCAGTGTTTGGTTATAGTGTTCAGAAATATCAAGAGGTTGACTAAATCTACTATATACAATAGTGTAGATTAGGACAGAACCAAATCCTGTCATACGTTGATAGCATAGAGATTTTACAAGAACAGTTGTTAAACGACAAGTGTCTTGTGATCGATATAGGTCATGTATAACACTGGATAAGCATTACTCAATTGTAGAGGTGGCAATTTCAACTCATTTATATGTAAACGGGTGAATTCAGGTTATGTTCTACCTCTAGCGGTTCAGGTAAAAATATTTGCTTGTAAACACGTCAAAAGTGTATCTTTGATGCACAAAGCTCCTAAATCGTCTTATTTAAAACATTTATCACATTAGTGGAATAATATATTTTGAAAGCTTTGATACACTTATTATTTATGATAGAAACTATAAAAACTAAATATGGGCAAAAAGTGTTCCAGGTCAACCCAGCCCAACAATGTTTGACCCTCATCAAACATTACCCATTTTTACCCAAAACTGTCTTGGTCCGTTATCCAAGTCGCCCAACCTGCCCATTTTGCCACCTATCGTGATCTCAGTTCATAAATTTCCTTATCGACTGAGTATAGAAAATGTCCAAGTAAACACCAAAAAAAAGAGGTGCCGTATTAGAGTACTGAACAGAATAGAATACCATCACAGATGTGCCTGAAAGCCAATGCAGCAGCTGCAGCAGACTCTTCAGACATACTCATGCCACTAACAAGAATATCAATGACCGAAGGTAAAAAAGAGAGTCCACTTGGTGCAGCATCAAGCCATTTAGAATAAGCTCCAACAGTCAAACATACTGGAGAACAAGATAAACGATTGAAGCCAAGTTAATCAGTTCACTTGAGTGTTCTCCAAGAGATTCTAACAAACACTTCACCTAATTCTTTTGAACTTCATCCCACTTTATCCCCACTAACTAATTAACAAGGTTTCCGTGATTGTTGAATTAAATTTCTAGGGACTCAGACCAACAAAATCACATTAGTAGCTCAGAATTCTAGATTTCTAGCAGTCATCTGTTGCTTCCTCCATAAATATGGCTCATGGAATTAAAAACAGTAATTTCCTTTAAGGGAAATTAAAGGGAGGTACAATTTCTATCCATCTGCCCTACTAGAAAGCAAAAACAACTCACATTGCATATTTTTTTCAAGAAAAGGAACTAATTGTCCATATTTTTACATCACTAAATTCATGTTTAACTGAATTGGCATACAAGAATATCCACCATCTCCCATTTCTTAATAACATAGTGAATATATTCCAACAATATCATCCGTATTTAGGATGAGGGTATGCTGTTTGAAGTTGTAATAATCACATAATCAGATGTATAGGTGTGTCATATACTCAAATTCTGATTTTTGGGAAAATAAGAAATAAAATGCAGATATGAAAACATAATTATATAACCTGTCTGAAGTAGTAGCGATTGATGAGGAAGTTTTGGAAGCAACGACATAATCTGTCCAAATCAAACAAACAAGTAAAAACAAATTATTCAAGAGTTAGTTATGCAATTTGGGCAAGGAGTGTATATCATAGACAACCCTGATAATCTGATATAAAGGTCCATTTTTTAGTGGCATATCAAAATTTAGTAAGACAATCATATTGAAAAGGTCAACCAGCTATCAGGTCAAAAAAAGTAAATACTTTGTACTTTTGAAGCTCTAACTGTATACCTGGGGCATAACTTCTGCTTCGGTGAAAGGAACAAGATCTGATATTGCCCTGACGCAATATAGTTGAGCCTCTGAAGGCCGCCAATCCATCGTATCACCATTTTGGGGGCCATTTAAAGCCTGAAAGTCATACAATCACAATTAATATAATTCAATTTTATAAATTTAAACGACACCAGTGAATAAGTTAGCGAATAATGAGTAAGCACTCTTAGTATAAGACTATAAGCTAGTCTTGTACCCGCCCAATGCGATGGTAAACAGGAGAGAAAGAGGGGGGGGGGGGGGGTGGGGAGTCTTATAATATAGCATGGATAGATAAACAAAGGTAGAACTTTTATGTACCTCAACAAGCTTCATGTATAGAATTTTAAGTGTTGTTTCACCTCCTAAAACTAATGCCGCATCGATTAAGACATCCGCAACAGCTACAAAATCATGTCATATGTCAGTAAAATATGATAAAATATAAAAACTTGTAAAAATATTTATCAGAAAGTAAAATCATATGTACGAGAAACAAACGAGAAGTTTGGAGAGCAAAAAACATATATTAATATGTATTACTGATTATGCTATGCTAGCAAATAAATGACCGTAGGGCACAATTTTGGATGTATCTGGACCTACACTTAGAAGATGCATAAAAGAATCATTAGAAAGCAACAGAATACCATATCTGGTCTGTTTAAAATCTTTCTGGTCCTCTTTCGAAAGTCCCGAGTAATCCTGAGGATACTGGACTCTGCAACTAACCTGTAAGCAGCAATAGGATAATTTGGTTATAAGCTAATGATGTCTTTAAGCATGCAAGTAATGGGGATGACATGGGGTGGATCAGATCGGCTTGACCAGCAAACATATTTGCCCACAGTTAAAAAAAGTTATGAATATATAATTCTTAACTATGATCATAAAAAAGAGCCCAAATATTTGTATGAAACAATACAGAACAGACTTTGGGCAACTTTTGGCCCATTTGACTTGTTCCCTATTTAGCTAAGTTCTTTGACTTGATCCATTTGGCCAGTTTGAGATAGAAGCAAACAAAATAGAACCATTCATAAGTGAAAGAGACAAAATTGACAATCATTAGCACGAACTACCTCAATAATGCAACAACTCACCAGGGATACAAGTGATTCATAAGATGAACGGAAAACATGCACCCGTCTATTTCTCTCCGCTTCAATTAATGATTCATTACCAAGTGATACATACGATTCTCTGCATAATAGCAATTATTGTAACAAATATCTAGTTTTATATATAAAAAAGAGAGAACTTATATAGGACACCTCTCTATCAAGCAAATTTGAAGATTGTGCCAGAAATTAAATGTCATGGAAGCAATATCATATTCTGGATGAGCGGCAACTTCCAGCAAAGCATGAACAATCAACATTGATTCGTCTGAACCTGTACATGATATTAATTTTATCTAAAATAATAAGTCAAACAAAGTATAAACTTTTTAATAACCAATGGACAAGTATCATACCAGTTGCAATCAATTCAACATATGAATCACCCATATCAGCAAATAATCGAGCAATCGCCTTTACATCTTCCTCATCCTAAATCAAAATCGAAAAATAAACCAATTTGTATCTCATGAAAAACTGGAAGGATGTGATAGGATGAATACCTTTGAAGCATCTCGAAGTTGTGGCTTCAGATTCATAACTTGTGGCACGATAACTTGAATTAGAGGCATCTGAACGGAAAATCCATCCAAGTTTCTTGCAGATGTGTAATGTATCAATTCAGAAATGACTGCAGTTAAGCAACATCGAAAAATATTATATCAGACACAAGTGGCAAGTGATCAACCTAACAAACACACGTAAAATAATAACTGATCCCAATAGAAAACATGTATTTTTTCACTCTGTATTACCATTTACAGCTGCCTCTGAAAGCACGTCAAAAGTTAAGCTAGAGAGAGCTGTTAGCACCAATGGGTGTGTAGCAAGAACAGATGCAGGGATCCTGTAAGCAAAAAGTTATCAAAAGACCAAACAATTAAATCATACAGTAAGAAACACCAAGAAAACAAAAAACGGGGAAATATACCTATGTCTTAGTCGAAGCCAAGATGCAAAAGCTTCCAAAGCCTAAAATTAATTTATGGTTAGAAGGTCATAGAACAAAAACAGACAAGATCAAGAAATACAAATAAAAAAAGCTTAATCAGGAAATGTATGTGTCAAAAAAACATAACAGCATTCAATAAACAATATGGAAGCGGGAATTGATAGCAAAAATGTTTGCAAGAATGATGGTTACCTGTTCATCAGATAGAGGATTGAATAAGTAAAGTCATTATTGAATTTTCCACTTTATTAATTTCCTCACTATAAAATTAATTATACATAAAAAAAACTAATGGTGTTTGTTAGATCTCACCTGTTCTTTCAACTCTGGAATATTTAAACACGCTGTCAAAATGCCAAGAGAAACATCCATTGTAGAGGCAAGTTCATCTTCAAATTTCCTTCGTCTATCAGGACGAGCAGCTATCTTGTAATTGAAGACTTCCTGGTTTCAAAGATAGTATGTATTCACTTTAAAGATTAATAATAGCATTTATGACATCAGCTGGAAGACGATATCTAGGTTATGGATCATACCTCGGGTAAGACCCTGAGTAGCTCCAAGAAACTTGGAACAATATCAGGATGTGAATTCATCTCGTCTCTAAGCCAATTCATAATGCCACCATCCCCCCAATCTTCAGCAGGGACTTGGACAGCCAATGCAGCAACAGCAAGACTAATCTATATAGCAACACACCTTTAAACTAAATCCTTTACAAACTCACAAAACCATGTTTGCAGGTAAGTAAACAGTATAGGTTAGTTTATGTTAGAAGACATGGACAGTACCTGAGTTCTAACTTTAGGCGGGCCCTTGTGAAATGTTTTCAATAAGTTCTGCAGTGAAACACCATTTGTTAAACTCCATATTCAATTAAAGTAACATTAAAACTATTTACTCACATTTAACGAATCACGTAGTGGACGGAATGCTTCGGATGGCAATTCTTCAAAATCTCGTTGCACCTGTTACCACAAAAAGAAAAAGAAAAAGGCATCATATATGAATCAATGTTAACTAATAGTTACCAAAAATGTTTACTTCACACAGGCTACACTCTTTAGATGCATGCCATTGAAAATCAGTAAAGTTAGCTTGAGTGATCATAGTCTGAAGCATAATATTTTGAAAATAACACAAAAGAATACCTTGATTGATTAGAAGGTGGCAAGGATGACTAGAATTACCTTACTTCTGAGAGTTTGTGAGCAAAAAATAAGAGTCTCTACATTGCTACTAGCATCGTGAAGCAAGTTATCAGACACCTACGCGAAACTTAACAGTTGTCAGCTTATTTAATTTAACTTTAGTGAACACATTAGATTCATCTAAATACAACTTTGACAACAACAGCCTTACAATCCACACCATAAGAAAAGACAAACTCCCACCATAACTCACGCTCAGGATAGGCACCATAACAGCTTGATGGATCAAACTGTTTATGCTTAGCATATTTGTTGAAAAATTATACATTAAATGGCGACAAGTAATACGGTAATACCTTTTCCCCATATTCTAATTCTAATTCTAACTATATAAATAAACCACTATATCAAAATGCCTAAAGCTTCATACTAAATTCAAATTAGGCATAAGAATAACAAAACTCAACACAACACGAGATATCCCTGAACTTCACCCCCACTTGGATTTCTTTTTCCCTTGTACCACCAATGACATATATAGTATATCATATCATTCATATGTGGACCTGACATACATATATCATTCTGAATAAGACCCCAACATAATATCACCATTTATCTTCTCTCTGATAAACCACCACCACCGAACACCATCCATGGTTGGTGAAGCCGGACAACGTCACCCCCAACCGCATGTATGTGTGTGTGTGTGTGTATAAGGAGGTCTCTCGATCAGATCCTCGTTAATGAATAAAAAGGGGATTAAATCTTTCATTTTTAGCGCCTTAGACACGATACAAATAGTAATTACCTAACCTAGGTTCAAAACCTTAGTGTGGCAATTTTAAATTGCCAAGTTTTAACACCCGTAATTAGCTCTAACTAATGAATAATAACACTTACCTAAACCTACTGGAATAACTATATAGATAACAGCGGGAAAATCGTAGCAAATACGGTTCCATCTAATTATACTCCTGATAGAACAGCTCCAAAGGTATTAAAGGAGAAAACGAACCTGCCAAGCATCGAGAGTACGTTGAAACTTTTGAAGCCATTGATCGGCTTGAGAGCGAACGGCGTCGTCTGGATGATGATAAAGTGCGTTCAATGCTTCTTTCACTATATTTTCCAGCGCCATCCCCTAAATCAATCAACTACTCAAATCTATATCTATATCTATATCTATAATAATAAGGTTTTCGTTTGTATGTGTGTGTGTGTATATATATATAGTTAAATTGATAAATACAGCAGTAGTAGTGTGTAATTGTAATAATAATAAATATAATTAGGGAATGGATGGATGTGTATAATTGTATTGTGTGTGTGTATGTATAATAAATACTCAAATAATTTAGTAGCAGTGATGATGATGATGATGATGATGATTAAAAAGCGTGTGTTTTGGCGCCTGTGTGTGAGAGCAAGGGGAGGGGGGTTCTTCTACTTGGTTTGTTGTAAATTTGGGGTGTAGACGTGTAGTAATTATTAGCAGCCGTTTGATAGAAAAAGAGAGAGAGATCTGAATTTGAGTTTGAGTTTGAGTTTGATAATCTGTTCTATTGTGTGTTTCAGTCTTTGACGATTTTTGTTGGTCAATCCTCAACTTCAAAATTTCTTTCGGGTCGGGTTTTTTGCTTCAGTTAAAGTCTTCTTGGATACATATATATATATATAAGTATAAGTATTAAATTATATTAAACTAGGGTAGTACTCGTGTAATGTACGATTCGTTAAATTGTTGAGTGAAACCTTCAAATGTGATAAATTATTATAGAAAAAACAATAAGTTAACTAATTACTTGTGTTGAGAAAAAACAATATATATTGATAACAGGGATACATAAACATATTAGTTAGATTCGAATGATATAATAAAAAAGAAAAAATTAACATTTTATTATACATATGAAAATTAAAATTGAACAAAAGTTGCATTCCAAAAGTGTATAAGAATATAACAAAGACAAAGGATGAAAAAACAAAGGTGAATATAACAAAGACAAAGAATAAAAAAAACAAAAGTAAATTATTGAAATTACATAAGTTGAGACGTAACATTTTCGAATATGTATATATAATATTATTTTTCAAATTGAATCTAACTTAGTCAAGAATGTCATCTCTAACATGTATAACATTTCTAGATTGGTATTAAACAAAATGACACCAACTTATAATTGGTTTAGTGGGTGAATTTGTAGACTTCAGCACGCCCTACCCAAGATCGATACTTCTTGTCCACAAGATTTTTCCTATATTAATAGGATTATTCAATGTTTTCAGAACCGGACCGGATATCAAACCGGACTAATGAGGGGTTCAATGTTCAACCGGTCCGACCAAACCGTATATATATATATATATATATAATCCAACGAAAAGATGTATACAAAATACACATTTAAATTTATCAGCTCGTTTACTTTTTATTTTCATTTAATTATATAGCAGTTTTGTAGGCTATTTTTTTTAAACGTAGATATGTGTTATTTAAGTTATAAAGTAATGAACAATAAATATTTGTGTATAGAATTTGAAAATAAATATGGCAACGGGCGAGAAAAAATCCATAACCCACGGATACCCATCCGTCATGGACGAGTAATTTCAAAAAAATTTACCCGTGGATACGATACGGGTATAAATATGTACCCGTTCGCGGGTCGCGGACGTGTAATGGGTATACCATATCTATCATGGATAAATTCGTACCGCGAACCCGTGATACCCATATGAGATACACGTGGATATATCCATAAAATACAGTTAAACCTGCATACTATTTCTTAATTTTGTGTGATATATATTAGTAAATTTTAAATTTATTTTAAATTAATTCTTTTACACTTTTAACTAAAAGTTTGTTGGCAACTATCACGTTTGATTTCTAAATTCTAGCAAATTGATTATGTTTCCATATTCCAAAAAGATGGTTTAACGATTTATGTTGCTAGATTTTATTTTATTTTATTTTATTTTAACTTCATGGGTGTTAATGTATACGCAAACTTTTTTTTTTAAATAGTCATACTCTATATTTAATATGAGAACCCGTAGATATACTCGTGAACTTGTATAACCGCGGATGATGAAAATGTTAACATGTTGGTGGATACCCGCGAATTGACGGATCAAGAAAAACATGTGGTCATGCTAATGGTAAAAGGGTATCCGTATCCGTTACCCGCGGGTGCCATTCTTATTTGAAGATTTATTTCATTGTTTTAAATGTAATTGGTCTAAAACGTTTAGTTATCGACCTATGTGATCTTTGTTTTACTAAAATTATAAATTGAATGATAATATATGTATATACAAGCACCAACATACCATTGGCAAGGTTGTAAAACTCGACCGATTCGGTCGAGAACTCGGAATCGGGGGGTCAAGGAGTCAAGTTGGTCGGAATCGGTTCAAAACTCGTCAACGGCTTGGACTCGGGTCAAAACTCGGTCATTTTTTTTCCAAATGGTTTGTAGAAGAGTTTATGTGAAAGAAGAACAAGATGAGAAAATATATTAAAAAAGGAGAGAATATGTAGAAGAAGTAGAGATCGTATAAAGAATGAGAACCCCCCGATTTCGATCATAGTTTTCAAAAACTCAAGACTCCCCCCCCCCCCGATCCGATCCCGAGTCACAAGTTCCGCAACCTTGCCATTGGTGTGATGGCTGGTCCCTTTCCTTTCTTACGCACGTCCCGGGTTCAAATCCCCACCTGACGTTGATTTTTCAAAGATTTCAATGATTATTGTTAGTTGTTATTATGAGTCT
This sequence comes from Solidago caesia, assembly GCA_028566075.1. Lineage (NCBI taxonomy): Eukaryota > Viridiplantae > Streptophyta > Magnoliopsida > Asterales > Asteraceae > Solidago > Solidago caesia. The sequence continues at coordinate 25,379,347 of JAOXNX010000011.1, read as the reverse complement.
GCAAAATGATTAGGGTTTAAAGGAACCAAACGAACATGTCGGAACTTTGTTTGTATTTGTTTAATTAAATGAACATTTTACAAACATAAAACTATGTTTATGTTCGTTTATTAAAAAAATTTATGGTGTTCATGTGTGTTCGCTTCTGCTCATTAACCAACAAAAACAACGAAAACGACCAACATAAAATCATAAAACATTAGGATTCAAAATCAACTTTATAAATCATATATCTTTTGAAAATAGTTATCTTATGATTTAATATTAAAAATTTTAACTATTAAAGAAACTTAAAAAATAATGAAGGTTGGTGGGAGGCTTATATATTTACAATTACAAATACAAATAAACATTAACTAAATGCATGTCCGCACGATGCGACGACAATGGTGATAGCGGTGACGGCGAGGGGTGGCGGCGGTGCTGTCGTGGTGAATGTAAAAGTAATTGATGTAGAAGGAGTAGTGTAGTTATTTTAAGGGTTAAAAGATCTATATTGTAAATCATTTTATTAAGGGTATTATATGTATATTAAGTGGAGATATTTAAATTAGTGAATAGAAGTGATGGGTAAATAGGAAGATTGATTATAAACAAATGTTCACGAACAAATTATCGATCATAGATGAAAAAGAGAGTTATGTTCATGTTCTTTCATTTAATTAAATGAGCAGATTTTTTTTTTAATCTATGTTCATTATTTAACTAAACCAACAAACATAAACAAACTTCATGTCGAATAGTTCATATATAATTTGTTTGTTTACAGGCCTACTAATGATTAATTGAAAACTATATTTCCAAATAGTACTTGTAAGCCATTTTCTAAAATAAATGCGAGACTTTAAGCTTTTGAGTTCATGCATATTAATTTTCAAACTCAATTCACACCTGAACACAAACTTACTACTCAATTAATTTCACTAGCCAAGTTTAAAACATTTAATATTTAGTTGGGCTCATATAGCTATTTCAAGTCAAGCTTCACAAGTCATACGAGCCCAACAAACTTACTTAAAATGAGTTTATGAGTTTTCGAACTCTGAAATATAGAGATTACTTGAGCTCCTTTAAGCCATTAAACTAGTTTATTAGAATCGTTCTTGTAGATGGGTAATTTAAGCTTGGGATATGATTAATGAATTAAAATCATAAACGAGAATCAAGTTCAAGCTTGAACAATAATAATATATACGAGTTCGAACCGGGTAATTAATAAATAACATGAAGTTACAATATATGTGGTTTGATTCGACTCGACTCGACTTCTTCACACCTTTAGCAATAGGGCAAAATTATGTGTAAAATTTTAATAAAAATATAAGGCTCTATAGAAATATAGGAATGTCCATTTTATTTTATGTATACATATGTTGGATTCATCTAAGTATACAAGAAATAACAAATGGTTCCTTAAATGAGATGTAGCTTTGTATATGGTCCCTTAAACTCAAAGCAATGACAACAAACAAGATGGTGGTTTGTTGTTTTTTCATGTTCAATTAAGTAATCATTTGACCTACATTATTTGTATTAGTATCGAAAAAGAATGTGTATTTATTATCTCCTAAATAATTGTGTGTGGCTAAATACACATTAGCGTAAACTCGTTGTTAGAATTCTAGCTTTCCCACAAGAAAATTCATGTGTGTTACAAGTGTGAAATTTATGTGAAGAAACCTCTTCCCCTTACATTTCCATGAATAGAATTATTCTAGCTTTCTAACAAGAACTTGAGCCACCTTTTTACGGTTTATATATGTTTAGCATGTATTGCTATTTTGAATTTTTGGTGATACCATTGGATTTATATTCCGCTCTAACTTATCTTGATTGTAAGACCATTCGTAACAGTTCACCCTTTTCACCTACACTTTTTCCTGCCACATCAGCATCACCTGCTTACATCTTTCACCTTCTCCATTTCCCCTAACCATTCACCTACCATTTGGACCCCACATTTATTTAATACACAATATATTTATATATTTAAACTAAAAATAACATATTTCATTAAC
>JAOXNX010000011.1:25357984-25377229 GCA_028566075.1 Solidago caesia | reverse complement strand
AAAAGTTGAAAATCATCTAAGGGTTCTTGTTTCTTCATTTTTTATTTTAGCATGCTCTTATATATATATTGGTAGATAGAAAATAGTTTTAATTATACATGGTATCTAAAATATATAGAATTTATTTAATTATATAAATAAAAGGACACATGTCGTTTAAATATTGCGCTATGTGTCGATCAAAGGATTTCTCAATCTTATTTTATTATATTGGTGTATATATATATATAGGGGTTAGTTATTGTAAAACAAACATTAACGTAAAACAAATAAGATACGATCTGGACCGTTAGATCTTGATCAAATGTATTAATTAAAATAATTAATGAATTAACTTTATTTAATTAATTTAAATTAAGACTAGGGGTATAATTGGTTTTCTATATCTTAATAACATTTCTCTCTCCTTTCATTTATCATTTAAGATAATTAATTAATTAATCTCTTTTCTTTAAAAAAAATAATTAAAGTAAAAAAATAAAAAGTCTTTTAGTATTTATGTTTAATGCAAAACAAACCTCATGATGCACATTGAAATCGTCGATCTCCTCAACATTTATATATTTCAAATGTTATTACACCAATTTTGGTATAATAACATATCTACACAATTTTTTAAAGTGCACTCTGATACATTTATAAAACTTTTGTCACAAGCTTAATAAATTAAGATGCATTGTGATATACTATGATGCACTTAAAACTATATCAAATTTATCAAATTATGATACACTTTATTAAACTATATAAAACTTAAATATAACTAAATTAGATGCACTATGATACACTTCAAACCATATCAAATTTGATGCACAACAATTCTCTTAACTCAAATTATTGATGCACACAGATGCATTAAACAAATTAAAAAACATGCATAACAATCATTTTTTATTCTATTCGATCATATAAAAATAGATGCACTATAATGTACTTCAAAAATTATATATGAAAACTATACATATATGTTTGATGCACTTTACTACATATTAATATACGAAAACAACACATATATGTAACTAGTCTTAATACATGTACGATGTACGGATTGACTATGTATATTCCTTTTCTTTCCGTTCATATTTATATATATATATATATATATATATATATTTTTGTATTATTAAAAATAAATCAGAGGATAAGTTAGAATATTATTATTAGCTAGAGTATAGTAAAATTAAAATATAATCCACATATGTAAATTGAAATGATTGATTTAAAATATGATAATTTAGTTATAGATATGTTACAAGTGTATATAAACAATAATATGATAATTATTAAATAATATTACTTTCATAAGTAAATTAGAAATTTTAATTTCAGAAGATTAATTTATATATTGATTATCTATATGATAACAGTATAATAATAAGAGTTTAATGATATAAGGTATATTTGTCTACTAATTAAATAATAATTTTAATTATACATGGTATCTAAAAATAATATTTATTAAAATAGGCTAAAAGGGACATATGTCGTTTAAATATTGTATTACGTGTCGATCAAAGAATGCTTTAATTATATTTTAGTATATTTGTAGATACCAAATTGCGACATAAAATGTAGTTGGGGTTTAAAGTAATTGGTTGGACTAACTTCATAAAGTATTGTGTAATACATAGTTTATCATGAATACATCAATATATCTTACAATTTGATGAAAGGATGAGAAGGAATACGCATGGAAATAATATGCACAGTCACACTTCAAATTTGACCAAGGGGTTGAAAAATAACGCATGGAAACAATTACTTATATTTCAATATAAATGCAAATATACCAAAGTGCCCCTATTATATTAAATACTTATTTAATAGCTTAAAGACACGTGGCATCGTCATATGTTGTCTTATTTGTTTTACGTTAAGGTTTGTTTTATTTGAACTAATTCCTATATATATATATATATATATATATATATGGGGGAGGTGAATGTTGTTCCATACCTAAGCTTAGGTATGGAACCCTCACATATTTGTCTTTTACTCATTAAAATTTATGGGGTCCAAGTCATTTATTTATTATACAACAAATATTAAAAAATGATATGTGAGGGGTTCCATACCTAAGCTTAGGTATGGGACAACCTTATATTCACTTTTGCATATATATATATATATATATATATATGATAGAAGAAATAAATTGATATAAATATATGGAATTATATTATAGTATATTATATCCATTGTTTTAAAACCATAGAACAAACCGGCCTCGCCAAAAAATCCGGTTTAACCGGTTGTTTTTTAATAAAAAAATTAAATGTTACAAAACTTATTACAATTCAAACGAAAATAGTCGAAGTATAATTACAATATACTCGGCCACTCAGGTAATAACACCAAATAGTTTTGATAAAAGAAAGTATAAGTCTTAAAGTTTACTAACAATCAAAAATAACATTAAAAAAACACATCATCATAAAAATAATTTTTTTTAAAAAAAATCAAAAAACTGGTTGAATAGGAAAAGAATGGTTTAATACACGGACAATTTGACTAGACCGGCTGGTTTGAACCGGTCAACAAAATGAGTTGGGTTTAACGGCCGATTCAACCTGCTTTTTGAAACATTGATTATCTATAATACATTATAAAGCATATACTTCTTTTTTAAGAACAAGCAGTTGAAATTCTAAATTATTCTTTAACATTATTAACTAATTTAAACAACTCTACTTGATATACCTATTATACCCCTATTAATTTATGATTATATTTTTCTTATTTGTTTAGTCAAACTTTCTTTCTTATATAATTACCTTATTTAATCATCAATATAATTTATTATAACTTATATTTTATAATTTAGAATGATAAAAAATAATAATGAATTTTTTTAATTCATTATAACATCATCTTCTATACTTACAGTGAGTACTATGCTATCATTTTTTATAAAACTATTTGGTTTAAAATTAAGGTCGTCCAACGGTACCTCACACGCCGCGTATTATCGCACTAGCGTGGATCCATGTAGCCATTTACAAATGTAACACTGTAAACAAGGAACCGCCAAATACTAATATTGGTGGCTTATTTGTAACCACAATACCATGATCCACAAATTGCAATAAAAAAATTCCCCAAGAATTCAATTCACAACATCCATCTTCCATGGAAGCTCAAGCTTTCAGACCTCCTTTCCCTGTTTCTCCACCTTCATTAATCAAAACCCAGTTACCAAACAAACCCATTTTCAATCTATCATTCATTCCCAAAAAACCCAACTCACCATTCCCATATTTAACCCACTTCACAAAACCCAAATTCAAGAACTTCACTGCAGTTTCACCATCTGTTTCAACCGAAACCCCGGTTGACGACGACACCGAAATCGTTGATAAAGATGACAAATTTGATTGGTTCTCTCAGTGGTATGTGTTAATGCCAGTGTGTGATCTTGACAAAAGAGCTCCACATGGGAAGAAAGTAATGGGAAAATAAAGCAAAAAATTAAAAACGGTATATATCTAGTCGGTGATATGATTCACCGGGCCCAACTTCACCTTCCCTTCACCCTTCAAAGATTAACCATTCACCTGCTTACATCACATGTTTCACCTACATGTTCACCTACTTGTTAAGAATGGTCTAAGAAATAATTACCGTGATAGAAAGAAAAAAGAAAAATCTTAAGTTTTTAACATTTTTTTCACAAAGAAACTGCTGAATTCAAACAATGACACTTGATTCAAGTCACCTACTCCATGTTTTTGCCATTTTTCCAAATGTCATCAATTTATTATTGTATTACTTTTGTGTATAAAGTTTTGACTTTTATCCAACCTAGTTACTAAATGGGTCTTATCAAAATTGATCAAAAATAAAGTATGTCGTTATGTTGAGCTAAAAACAATTTATGTAAAATAATAATTGACTTAGAGTAATTATCATGTGCATTTAACATGTAAAACAATGAACAATTTAGATAATCACTATAACGTCATACTTCTTTTATAACATTGCAAATAGTGATCAACAACAAATGTGACAGTCAACATTTACCAATTTTGAGTCGTATTCATCATCATGTTCACAACTCAAGTAGATACTTAGAAATTCAAAAATACGATTACATCTTTATTGATTTTGTATTATGGACATCTGAATCATAGTCGGATGATATTAGATCAATGTGGATATCACACGAACTTGAAGCTTTCTTTTTACCGAATAGATGCAACACATGAGATAGACAGTGCAAAACGAACCAAACAGTCTCATCCAAAATTGATTTTTATCTATACCTATTGCGTATCGAAACATGTTAGTTTATATATATTCACTCATAAAACTTCTTGTCTTTGTTTATAGTTTTGTTTTTATAGATAATTAACTACATGCTAATTATGATTACAAGAAAGTTGTATAGACTAGAATAAGTACATATGAAAGACTTTGGCACGTTTGTTATTTTTTTAGCCATATTTTTTTATTTTACTTATTTCAAGTTCAACCATTAAATACAAACATAACAATAATTCACACAGTCATAAATAAGTTGGTTCTACACTCGGGGTGCATTCCAAGCTAGGTTTTAATCTCATATTATTACATTTTTTGTGACAAACATTGTAATATTGTAGTTAAAAAGTGCATGATCAAACGTTAAATGAGGCAAAGTTCATCCCTAATAGACACCTTCTATTTTTGGAAACAAAATATGTTCTCTGCATCTCCACCAAATTTCGCAGGAAATTTTGAAAACCTCGTTTAAACATATCGATTTCTATCTCATTTAAACACTGCCGGGGGAGAAGGAGGTAGATCATGATCCAAGTACATTGTAACATAGGTCACGATCTCTTCATATTTGATACTTTATAACATATTTCTCTATCGGTCAACAACCATTTCCCACATCATCAAATTTGATTTTCTGTTGTTTGTTGAGTTATTTTGACAATGGCAACGTCGAAAAGATCATTCAAGAAATTTGTTGTGGAAGAGATGGGTGGATTCCCACATTTCTTGTTATGGGCCGTTCTTGAATGGATATTAATTGCATCTCTTTACGTCGATGGGTTCCTTGCATTTATGTCAAGTACATTTGCCAAAATCTTCGAGTTGGAACCACCATGTGTGCTTTGCACACGGGTGGATCATGCACTCGTGGGTAAGAACCCAAATACATATTATAATGAATCCATATGTGAATGTCACAAAAAGGACATATCTTCCTTGGCTTATTGTCATGTACATAGAAAACTCTCTGATATTCAAAATATGTGTGAGGGTTGTCTTCTTTCGTTTGCAACCGAAAAAGAATCTGATACCAACACTAACAAATCCCTTTTGAAAAGCCTGCAAAAGAACAAAGATGAATTGAAAGAAGAAGATAATAAGAAGATTGTTATGAATCCTATCAAGACGGGTAACGGTTATAATAATTATAACGAGAACATAGTTGATGTGAGAAGGTGTTCATGTTGTGGAGAGCCTTTGAAACCAAAAACTTCTTCTAAAGTTTATGCTAGAAGCTTTTCTAACGCCCGTGCTTCTACATTACCCACAACCTCTTCTCCTAAAGCAACTTCTTCTCCTAGAGCATACACATGTTTCACGCCAACAACATGGAAAACCGACGATTCAAAGTATATGGAGCTCAGATTTGTATGTGATAATGAACTAGATACGCCAGAGTATGACTTTGGATTGACTGATGCTAAAAGTGAGAAATAATTTTACTCTCACATCTTGGTTTATTATGCCTTTCGGTAGAAGTGGGATCATGGGCAGGTTGGATGTCTGAATGGGTAAAGTTTTGGACCCAGTTCAAAACGAGTAGGGTTGGGTTGACCCATAACACATTTTGTCCAATTTTGTCTAGATTCTTTTATTAAAAATTAATGTGTTCCATAAATACGATTACATAACCTATCTTATGTCAACAGTAAAATAGATTGTTGATTTAAGAGGTTTTATGCATAAAAAACAGGGCAAGGCTGTTCTATTCATAAGTGCATGGGTCTAAATTGCCACCTTTATGTTTCAGGATATGAGTTTAAAATATTAATGTAAGTTCTTATTGGATCATTTATGCAGAAGTTAGAGAAGACATGAAATCTGGAATAGTCACATTGTTTCCTGATTATGAGGAAATGGATGAAGAGTCTTTGAAAACCCCAAATCTTTTAAAAAGCAACAAATTTTTTGGCATCCCACTCACGGATTCAGTTGCACTTAGTCCTCGATGGGCTAACAAAACTCTCAAGAAAGCTTCATCAGAAAAATCCGATTTGTTGTCTGAAATGAACGAAGAAGCTCCAGGAGATGGTGATTCGAGTCTACAACAGCTAAAGAAACAAGCCCGTACGGACAAAAAAAATCTTCAAATGTTGTTAATGGAACTCGAAGAAGAAAGAAGTGCAGCAGCTGTTGCAGCTAACAATGCTATGGCAATGATCACTCGCCTACAAGCTGAAAAGGCTGCCGTCCAAATGGAAGCATTACAGTATCAAAGAATGATGGAAGAGCAAGTTGAGTATGATCAAGAAGCTATTCAAATACTTCAAGATTTGGTAGCTAAGAAAGATGAACAAATAAGGGTTATGGAATCACAGCTTGACAACTACAACGAGAAATATGGAGAAATTAGGAAAGTAGGTGGCGATGAATGTGAAGTTGATGCCGATGAATATTACCAGGAGGAATGGAAGTCTCAATCTTTGTCATCTTTTGATGAGAAATCTGAGCCCGAGACCCCTTTTGAAAAAGAGTACGATGATCCACGGAGCCAGTTTGGAAGGGATGACGATGACATTGACGAGACAGGGAGTCCGTTAGCAAAAGACTTTAATGAGCATGGGAGCACTCTAGGAAGGGATGATGAGAGCCACTCTCGAAGATCCATAAAAAACGAAACGCAAGCCTTTGAGGAACCATTGTTAGATTTTGAAACTGAAAAATATCAGCTTTACGGTATGTTACAGAATTTAGAAAACCATATCGAGTCATCTGTATTGGAAGATGAACGAGATGATGAAGATGATGATATAGGTAATTAACTCTACAATCTATGTTCTTCACTTAAAGTTATTATTTTCATTTCATTCTTTCTATCTGCTAAAACATAGATTAATTATGGATTGACAGTGAAAGAGAATAAAGCAACCCTTAAAAGAGAGGTGTCCTTAATCAGGGAGAGGTTGAAGGCTTTAGAAGCAGATAGTGGATTCTTGAAGCATACTGCAATGACGCTCCAAAAGGGTGAAAAGGGGGCTGAACTTCTAACGGAGATAGCCCAACATTTACGGAAGCTACGTCACTCAGAAGAAACATCTGAAGATATTGACACAACAGATACCTAAATTTGTCGGTACTTTATGCTAACTACTAACGCTATCTTTAGAAAAAAAAATATCGATCCATTTGGTTATGAATGGGTTATATTTTTATGTTTGATGGTTTAAAAGAAGTAGCTAAAGAGGAAATGGGTCGAACGGGTCAAAAGTCACCCACAATATATGTAATAGATAATAATATATTATTATAATTTAGGAATTATAATAATCTATTATTATCTATTAATATGTTTAATGCCTAAAAGTCTAAAACCTCATGTTGTAATCAAATTTAGTTAACTTATTCAATTAATTATAAACTTACTGGAGAAATGTGTTTCTAGTGAACCTGGCTCATTTTGAACTCTACCAAACTAATTCCCAATATTAATCTGCCATGAATCCCTTGAAAAAAATAATTTTCTCTTTGTCAACTTTAGGTTTCTATGTACATATGCCATATTTTGGAAAGAGGTACAGACGTACAGTCAATGAGCCAGACACGATGTTTCTCAAGAACTCTCAATCTCGTGTTATAGGATCACATATGGTAAAAAAAAAAAAAAAGAGGGAGCAAAGTGTTACTTGTATGCAGAAGAATTTTAAAGACAGCCAAGAACTCTCGGATGGCCCATAACCTCTCGAGTTTCCCCAATAGTAGGCCATCACTGTTTTAGGATTAATGTAACTTTTTTTATATAACAGAAAAAAAAGGTTCAGTTAACAAAATATACTTCATATTTTATGAAAATCTACTAATAAATGGTTGTGAAGGACAATGTGAACTATTACAACTGAATCTTACTATATCGATCAGACGAGGAGTTGTGCATTGATAAACAATGAAGGCAAAACAAATTTATGCTGGCAAAAAATCAGGTCATTGTACACTGCAGCATTCAAAAGCTTCGTCCAGATAGAAAACTATGTGGTTCTAACCTCTGGGACAGTGGAGTGATCAGCTGGGCTTCGTTCTCGTTTCTCCTAAAACCGCAAAAGCACACCAGCCAATATAAACAAGCTTTCCAAAATATCATCTCCTTTTAGGATCCTGCAAAGATAAGGCTAAAATTAGATAATTGCTTAAGATGTTTATAGTGGGAAATGAATTGTAATGAGATATATCTTTTTAAGTTAGACATTCTTTTGACATTTAGGCAATATTTAAGTAAGGATTTTTAGTTATCTCTTTGTAAGTTATAGTTAAATGATCCACAGTTACTTAAGGTGCTTAAAGAACTACTTTTTTTTTAATTTTTAAATATGTATCGAGGAATGTTACTTTATTAAGTGAATAACTATGAGAGAGTGACCATCATTAGGATCACATAGTTCATCTATACACATGGGTGGGTCGGTTATTGGCTAAACCAAATCAAAATCAAAAACTTTTGTAAATAGAAGTTAAAAGAAAACGGGTTTTGGGTTACAATCAATTCAATTTATTGGTTTGAAGAGATTTCGGGTCAGTTCTGTTATCTGGTTTGCTTGTACATGTTATCTGTGAATTCAGTCAAACAAAACAATTACTCCACTAATTTCAGCCCAACAGTGTTATATAATCTGGATAAAGGCCAACACAATTACAAGTTATTTTTGCCTGAAATTACCATTTTCCTTCTAGCCTTCGAGGATCACAATTGAAAACTAAGTTTAAACGATCAAAAATTCACAGTAGCAACGTAAGCAATAGTAGCGGAATACATTTCCAAGTAAAAATAACCACTTACCAAAGTGTATGTAAGTTTAAACTTTGAAGGGACCAAGTTCTTCATTTCACTGTTTCCAAGTCTCGCTCATTCTTGATTATTTATTTCTTCATCAACACTAAAACAATACTTAAATCAAGCATGGTTTAATAACTTAAATTAAGCATATAAAGTATAGGTGGCAAAATTAACGGGTTGGATCGGGCTGGGTAAAGGGTCCGGGTCAACATGAGCAGCTTTAAAAGTGGGTCAAATTGGGTTCGGTTCTAAATGGTTTGGATATAAAAGGGTTTGGGTCAAAATGGGCTATTTAAAAACAAGTTTCATTAGTAATTTTTTAAACAATAAAATTTTCAAAAGTAAATTTATGAATTGTTAATTTAGACATATAAAAAATTCAGTGATAAAAAAAAACACCGTAAGAAAAATAAACTTTTAATCTAAACAACCACCTTTGAATGTAATTATAAAAAGGTAGTATTTATCATTAGATTCTAACATCAAATAGAAAATTTTGATAGGAAACTCATACAGTCATACGTACTATATACCAAAAAAATATTAACATCACGGTAATAGTTATTAGGTAACTTTAAAATCAGCACGTTTCAAATATGATTGCGCTACAATTTATAATTTTATTCTTGATAGATTTAAAATAGATATCAAAATTTATAATCATAAATTCATCGATAAAAGTATCTTTATGTGATTGCAACGTGGTGCTGGTGTAATAACCTTTTTAGTGTGGTCTCGTGCAATGATACCAAATGCTCCAAAAATCACATAAAAGCACACCGAAAGGTGTCACATTAATACCACACACACTCAAAACACATTGAACCCACTTCTTCAGTGCAACATTTACACTTATAGGTTTCCAAGAATATGTTTCCCTTGGAATTGAAGTTGGGTATATGAAAAGGCATGCCCTTGAGCCTAAATTTGCCATTAAAAAAAACAATTACATTGATAACACTTCACAATACCCTACATAATACCCAATAATATACATAAAAAAAATAATAAAAAATGTCGCTTCTTTCCACCATAGACCCCATCAAAAGACCAAGCCGAAAAACCACGCCAGATCTGCAAAAGGCCACACCAGAATTCAGACATGGTTTTTAGAACCACGTTGAAGCACACACTCCTGTTACGCATGCTCTAAGTATGGATTGTAAAGCTCCCCCAAAATACAAGATCTTCAATAACTATATTATGTTGATTAGGTTGCACACAACCAATATTGCAAAATGTGTTTGCTGACCGAAAGGTTGTGTGTACACATCAACGACTCTCTCCTTTAAGCACCATTTATGTTTGCGAGTTGCAACTTGCCCTAGGGTCTTTATATTTGAATGATAATGATAATGATAATCATATACTAAGTCTAAAAAACTTATAAACTTTGTTCCATATTGAAAAAAAGAAGAATATAAGTTTGAGGCCTTTATAAGCCCTAATTTATGGAATATTTTCCACCATGGTTTTAGGTTATAATTAGAAAGTATCCGGTCTATGATACCCTAAGTTTTATTTTTATATATATAAAAACAAATTAATAAATGAATAAAAATCTACAAATATATTTTTTTTATTATAAATAATTAAAAGAAATCTTAGAGATAAGATGCAAGGTATAGGATAAAAACAACTACCTGAAATCCCGTATTCTTTGGTCTAGTTATGTTTCATAGGGATCAAACTCTAATTATACACAACTCTTACGTCTCATTTTACTCACTCGTTTACAATAACAAATCAACCATTAAATCTATATCTGAGAGAACCAAGAGATCGAATGCCAGTGACCGTAGCAGTTGCTAGGTACGTGGGGTAACTGCAGAAGGTTTCTAGTTCACTTTGAGATCGGTTCGAGTTCGTTTCAGGGTGTTACACGGTCAGTCTATTACCACGGGCTTTGGTGTGTTATTGTCTTTTAAATAGTGAATTTAAGTTCTAAAACGATTTGGACCCCTGAGGTCACAAATAAAGATGATTACATCATTGATGATTAAATCAACAACTTCAAGTTACTTCACAATTTATTAAAGTTCACACGATTCTAGCCCATTCATAGGGGACATGCAGGAGGAGCAACGTATTCGACCCATTCTCTCTTGACATATGGGACCCTTCCCATGGCATTCTCCCTGAATCTTCAGGGGAACTGCAGCACTCACAAACGCAAGAATCGACTGGAAAGAAACTCCCGTGGCACACGTTTTCAAGGCGGACTTGCCTGGGCTGAAGAAGGAAGAAGTGAAGGTTGAGGTCGAAAAAGGAATGGGGTTGCAGATCAGAGGCGAGAGAAATAAAAGCTTGGATTATAAAAGCTTCTTGTATTATTGTTTTAAGTTCTTTTTCCATTATCATAATTTGGTTGTGTTTCAGGATACAATATGCATCTCATGTCATGCAACTATGATGATATCCTTGTACCAACTGCACACCCAGGATTGTTTGATGAACAAGTTGGTTTTTATCCCTTCTTATGTTTGGATCTTTTCTTTACGTCATGCAGATACAAATAAGATGTTAGAAATCAAACCAACATTTGTTATCTTTTTTATGCAATTTGCCTCTTATAAACATACGAGTTTACAACAATAAATAAAATAACTACTAACTATTCAACATACATCTCCCCTTTTAAAGACAAAATATACAAGTAAATACGCAAGTTTATTTCTAATACTCAAATCAATCTAGTTTTATTTCGATAAAGATGGTAAACTGAACGGTACCCTTTAATTAAGCAATACATCAACCTTCCAGTTACACCTTGCAAGTTGTGTGGGCTTGGTAAATATATTCATACAAGCTCATATTTGGCTCAAACTCAACTCAATAAGGAGGTTCACAAACCAAGTAGTCTTGCAAATCATTTTGTTCTAAAATGTAATACCCGTAACAAATCGAATAAACAAGTATGTTTAGAATCTTACCTCACATGGACGAGCTTCTAGTAAGTCGATTAACTTGAAGAAAAAAAATATATATATCAAATTGCTACTTGATACATTTCATGACAACAGACAGGAATTTTTGATAGCAAAAAGAAAACAAAAGAACATGTAAACGCACTTCGCTTCCCGACCCTTGTAAAGCAAGTAGTCTTGGTCAATCGAAGTTGTTCAGAAATGCAATTTTTTACAGATGATGTAGTATAGAGCTTAAATATCGAGGGAAATCTGATATAAAAAGTTCATATATAAATCTATCTTATCTTACATACCTTCGGAAATTTGCATTTCCACTGTTAATGCAAGATTTCCAAGAGTCTGGTTAACTAAAAATATGATTCATGTTGACTATGCTGCTCGCTCGAAGCTACTTCCTAACTGCATATGAAGCCATTCTGATTGTGATTCTTGACCATACTCCCGTGCTGTTTGTGACCCAAAAAGAAGTCCTGCAGCATCAAAGGGTGGTGGGCCAAGCTGAAACACAAAGATTGAATAGTTCACAAGTCCATGATAAGCATCCATGCATTTCTATGTATCACATTACTAATGAGTTTGGCAATTTTAAATATAATATATACGCAAACATATAAGAGTCTCATTTCATAGTCTCTGATTAATCTTACAGAGTCAAACCTAATAATTTCAAAATCCAGATCTGGAATTATTTTTCTTTTAAAACTTTTTATCCACAAAATGTTGCTATGTTGATGATTATCTAAAACAAAGCGGTGCATTGATTTTCCTACACCTAAAGCAGAGATCTTGGCTAATCATAATGTTCAGCTGTCCAATAATAACTCAATTGACTGTCAAAAGTCAAAAGAATCAGATAGTGAAGCAAGTGAAAACAAGAACCACAGATAGGTTTCAAGATGTAGTGCAGAGTGGTCCAAACTCTCTACACAACAAGATTAAGCTTGTGAGTGACAAAAGTTTGTGGTCCAAAAGTAATGAGTTCCTCAAACTCGTTTGTAGATTTGTTGCAGACTCTGCAAACGGCTACAAATGATTCTGTAAAGATCATGAGGATATGGTCCTGGAGCTAGACAGTATGATTGTGTCATTGTATTCGCATTTAAGATACTTATCACAAGCAAAATAAGTAACCTATGTTGGACAGGGAGTCTGGTTTGGACCATAACACAGTTATTTTCGAACTTGAATTTTTAATAAAAAGGTAAAACTATATAGTAAAAAGCGTTGATAATGCTCACATTTTCAAAATGCCAAATCAGTTCATAAGATTCTGTAAACGGATGCTATGAATCACAAAGATGACTTGTATTTTTATTTTTAAGCGGGTTAGAAAGTTGGTTTATGAAAAGGAAACATGTTAATAACTTGACTTTGATAAGGTCGGGCTTTTGAAGAGTCAAACTCAGGAAAACATAATTTCATTTTGTTGTCGATTAGAGATTAGAACTCTATTAACATTATAAAAATGGATGATAACAGAGCATGCTACCAATCGCATGATATAGTAAGAATTCTAGCAAATCATGGATACAGGCAAACTGTGAAGCACATATTAAGTTTTTATTCTTGAATTTAAATTTTTTGTGGGTATCATTTCCACTTTTTAGAATTTACAAATATTAAGGATACACGTAACGGTGATACAATAGTTACCTAACTGTGGGCCGGAAATAGTACAAGCTTGTCTATACTTTTCAGCAAGCAAATTATAGCACGTAATTCACAATGAATAGAGCACGCCAATAGAACACGTTAAATGCGATAAAGGTACTCCAACACTTACCTCTTTTGTAGGAAACCCTTCAATGGGAGGGTTCATCCTTGTATTAACAGCTTCAAGCTTCATAGACAAGAACTACAACATCGAATACATAACAAATAGTGTCAAAATATACATAGATTATTGTATAATAGACATGAAATAAAGCATGTGAAAAGAAGTACCTCGACTTGATGTTGTAATGATTGGATGTAGTTGATTATTTCATCAAGTACAAGTGCTTTTCCTATAACCTAATACATAACATCAAAATCAATCAATACCCTTTATAACAATATAACTAACCAAGAAAACACCAATACGTAAAATAACTAACAATCCTTAGTATCCTAGCTAATTATCTTGTTTAGAAATATTAAACATCACAGTAATCAGATTAAAAACTCAAATCCAAAAAGCCCAATAGTGCTACTAAAATTGTGGCTCAAACGTATAATTCACTTGATAAAAATAAAACGCACCTTGTTACACCCTGGGACCAAATCTTGAAGAATTTTCATCCTTTCACTGATCTTTTCTCTCCTAGCCTGAAACCAACCACATTTAAATCAAGATCATATAAAAAACAGCACAAATATATTAGCAGAAAGCGATATTAAATCACTAAAATAACAAGATATTTACTCTTTCAGCAAGACTATGACTATCAGTAGCTTGACCCCTTCTTGCTCTAACATGAATATAGTCTTTAGGCGGTTCAGACGGTTTACTAGTTTGACCACCTGCAGCCTTGCTACCCGATCCGCCCGAACTCCCTTCTCCATCAACTTTCAAACCACCACCAAATTCGTTTTTCGATCCCGATATCTTCATCCTTTTCCCACTCAAATTGCTCTATCCACATACAAATTCATCATATAAACTCAATCAGCATTCTAATAGTCACAGCAAGCTCAAAAGACACATAATTTGTACGTATATATATACACAAACATAACATATATTTTATAGATAGCTGATGCATTACAGTATAAACCCTAATTTGACTAAAATCAAGTTAAATAAAAATTACCAAATCAGTGGCGCTACTAGTAGACACAAGTTTAGAAGATTCATCTTCAGAATTAGCATCTCTCCGTTTCCGACCACCGCCACTCTGTTCCGTGACCGACGATTCCTCACCGCCGGCGTCACCAAATCCGGCAACAAAGCTGCCAATTTTGAGCCCCAAATTCTCATTTCCATTAATAGAAGAAAAGGGCCAAATCTCAGTTAAACTGTAAGAAGAAGGATTCGCAGTTGAGAAAGAAGCCTCGTTGATTATAGGTGGATCCATCAGTTAACTAAAATCAATAGATACAAATACAATGTATGTATGTATATATATATATATGTGAATTGAATTGAAATGAATTTTGGGAGTAATAAATATTGAGTTCAATTGAAGACTAGATATGGACTGAACTGATCTGGATTTAAATATTTTTATATTTTTATTATGTAGTGAATTTGGGGTTTAATAATATAGATACAGAAGAGGTCAATATAATATAATGTATAGATATATATACAGAGAAGAGGGGTGTAAGTAAGTAGAGGTAGATGTGAGGAGGTAAGTGAAGGGTATGCGAGTGAGTGAAGGAGTGAAGTGCGCTCCCGGCGTATTTTATGCCGTTTATTGGAAACAAAATTGGTCACCATTTACAATTAACGTCCCTTTACTCTTTTCTTTTTCCTTCCCAAACTAAGGTTCATATTAAATCCTTTACCACAAGCTTGCTTTACTGATTTATATTGTCTACTATATATGTTGTATATAATGGTAAATATATCAAAAAAAAGTTGTACTAATTAAGCATGCTTGTGGTAAAAGTATCAAAATAAATGGTATGGATATCAAAAAACAATAATTGCGACCCCGTAACGCGGGGATTCCGAACCACCTAGTTGAAATGAAATTGGTAACGAAGCCAAGTAGAAATTTAATTAATTTGGAGAATTGATAGTTAAATGTAGAGTTCATATTAAAATTTTAAGAGTTAAAACCTAAATTATTTAAATAATTTTTTCTATTATGAAACTAAATTTGTTTAATAGCATTATGTTGGGCCAAATTGCTAGAAAATAATCAAAAAAAAGTGGGGTATTGTATGAGTGCGACGTCATTCAATTTTGTTGGACAACAATCAAAGAATAGGGGTAGGTGTGTGGCTTGAGGCCATTTTGCTCGGCAGTGATCAATGGAATAGGCTTGTGTGAGGCATTGGCTATTTTTATCGGTGTCAACCAAGATCTAAGAATTTAGACATACAAAAACAGGTAATTTATGATAAAAGTTATGGTAAATATAAGTGACCAAAGCCTTACGGTAAAGAAGCATTCTTATCATCATATGATTATATATGATGGTAGAATTATAATTTACGATTTAATATGACTGGTAGAAGCACTTCTTAACATGAGAAACAAATAAGTTTATTTCTATCAAAATGATGAAATCTTTTAATCTCCAACTAACATATACTCGTAGTAAACTGTTGATTGGGACCCGTTACAATAATACGGATCAATGGATCATCATGAATATCCCATATCAAATTATCAATCAACAGATTGAGTAATCTTTTAGGGACTATTTTTGTAACTCTTTGAAAGAATAAGGAAACTTTGTTTAGACAGAGATCTTTATCAATTACTTGTACGGTACAAGTGAAGCGTTTAATTATCAAGTGTATAGAAACAGGCAAGTGGATAAGAATGTCTACTCGCTTTCTACGTCTTACACGTGTCTGACAGAGGGTAGAATGCAGCTTTAAATCTCTATACGTTTATGGCGCGTGGCTTAAAATTTATACTTCAGCGAGTATGGTAGTGTATAGGGATTATGGTATCTGAGCTGTACAATGGGATCGAACGCCTCCCAAAGCACCACCGCGTAGATGTTTTATTCAATAAAACCTGGGGTGTGTGAAGTGTGAACGTTTAGCAAACAGTTCATGAATTGTTTAGCGGAAAGTTTGTTCATTTATTCGTTCGTTAAGTTAATCAAAGAATATAAACAAGGTCTCATTCGTGTTCGTTCAGTTCATTTACAAACCTAGGCAAAAAAAAGTTATGATAGATTAGTGTTTTTAATTTTTAAAAAAGTTGCGATTTTTCTTAGTTATAGAGATTATTCAACATTAAGCTACCATCAAATAGGAAAGGGAGATGATATATTTTTCATATTTTTTGATTCGTTTACTTCATGTATGCGTCACTGACTTGTACAGTCTAATGTAAAAGTTGTATGTTGTGTTAAAAAAATCAAAGTTTGTGGTATATATAACACCTCCCAACTAAAAATGACTGAATCAACTAAGACAAGGTTTGTTAACCCATGAAAACCGAGCACCTCACATAACAAAAAAAATTGATAAAATACAAGTGAACCTACAACCAAAATTGAATTGTGCTGCAATACACTTAGATACATTGTGTCACAATGAAATAACATTAAGCAAACTAGGTTGAGAGCTTTCGCCATTGCGATGCAATCAACGAGGTTGAGTCGCAACTTCATACAGTTTGAACTTGAGCATGCAATGAGCCATTTATCTTCCATAGATGTTCGAGTTGTATCAGGCCAGTAATTGGACGCGACTTAAAGGACACGGACTTTAGGCTAATATCATGAATGATTACCACTGTCAAAACGACAAAAGCTTTAATTGTGTTCGGGTATCATTCATCTTTTGTCTTCGAATATCATTATATTGTTTAAAATTTTGGGCTCTTACTTCCAATGACATTCATTTATCGCCGTCCACCATTTTTGTATATAAATGTGTTCCATCGGCCGGACATTTTAGGTTAACTTTCCTTGGTTGTCACTTAATAAAGATAATATGTCTGTCAGCGACTATTGGAATTGCATACATGAACAAATCTTATGGCCTGTCATGGTTTACAACCTCAATTTTGTCAACTATGTGAGTCGTATTAGGCATGCTTGGTGTTTGGAGGTTATGTTAGATAGTTGGCATTTTTGTATTATGGGTATGATGGATGCGGCAGATGGTTATTGATAATGACTAGTAACTTGATTGTAATTAAACAACTTTTACTGTAAAGTAGGGATGAACGTGAGACTCATGTCATCCCGTACTGGTCCTGGTACCGGTTCCGAAAATTACTAAAACATGGTATCAATCTTAATCCCATTTGGAAATCGGTACCACTTTTCGGTATCATGTATTGGTACCGATCCTGAGAACCAACAAAAGTGGATACCGGTCCCGGTCCCAGTCCCACTTGAAATTCGGTTCCACTTTACGATACTGGGATCGGGACTTGAAAATTTATGCTTATCCCTACTTTAAAGTTTAAACATAACTAAGCTAGCCTTAAATTCACTTCACAAAATTTCTAACGTATATCAGGTTGTCTTGTACATAACTATTTATAGTGTCATTATCTTATTTAGACAAACTAGAATATGGCATATTCATTTAAGCAATTGAGATTGAAATATGTATTTTGCAATCTCGTCTTATTGCATCATCAAATACAAAAGGTGTGGTTTTGAGTTCGAAATTTCTTCAAACAGTAATAAGCAATTATTTATTCACATTAAAGTTCCATACTAAATACTCCGCACAATTGCGTTGTATGTATCACAAAAAAACAACTTGTCCATAAAAACGGTTTATCAACAATCAATATAAACACTAAATATAATATAAATATAAATAGCAAATAAAAGAAAAAGGTACAGTAGGAGTACAAGTTAGAACTAGCAACCCCACAGTACCAAACTAAATTGTAGTTTAAAGCATCTATCAGAGCGTTATTAATGTAGCAACCTTTAATAAGTACTTGAAGGATAAGATATGTGACTCTTTTTGTGTAGTGTAAGTGGCAAGGACCATTGTTGTGCCTAACTTAATTTGCAATCTAACAAAGTCACTTGTTAAAATTAAGTAAATTAGGCCACTAGAAAGTCTTATTTGAAACATCCCCAGATTGGTAATTTCCCTAATCAAGTGGTTTTTAATGGGGTTCTTTTGCTTAATCACTCATGTGTGTTCCTAATTAAATTCAAGTTGTGGACATATTAACGAGTGACATTTTCCTAACATCTACTCTAACCTACTTTTGATCCGTTAATTAGTCTTAGCATATGTTCTTTTTGTGTGTGTTTATACTTTACGCGTCGACTAGTAGTACGTATTGTTCTCACAAGAATGAATAAATGATATTGAAGTTTCGAATTACGAAATGGAACTTCATGAAGTTACTATAATGTTGTGAAACATTTTAATTTTTTGGAGTGTAGGAATATGTTATCAAGAACTAATTGCTTATCTATACTTCCTTATAAAAATTGTTTAAGTATTGTTAAATTACTTCAATTAGAGATATGTAGAATACCCAATATACTTCTACAATGTATATTATCAAGCACTATGCTAGTTTGGTTTAATAAAAGTATACTTAAAATGCTATCGTATAACTTAATAATAGCTAACAAATAAAAATAAGGTAAAAAAAAGGTTTTTTTTTTTTTGGAAGTGAACACACAAATCTTG
>JAOXNX010000011.1:25337061-25348979 GCA_028566075.1 Solidago caesia | reverse complement strand
CAGTTCTCACCATATTTGTAGTTCTCACGTTAACCCTACCCTATATATATATATATATATATATATATATATATATTATAAGTGGTTTGACACTTTTTGCACCTGAGGCGGAAGAGGAAAGCCGAAAGCCACAAGGGAGAGTGGCAAGGAAAGAAAAAGAGAAAGAAGAAATTAAGATTGATCATCGATATTCATTCGAAAGTTTTATTCTTTTTAATAAAAAAATAAAAATAAAAGGGTGGTTATGTGTTTTAAATTTTAAAAACAAGGGATTTGCTAACCAGTGTTCCGGAGGCATTGGTTAGTACGCATTTAATGAACTCAATCTTTCCTAAATAATCAAAAATTGTATTTAATGATCATTAATTCAATCTAATAATTACCATTTTTATATGATTCATTAATTCAATATTTCCTAAACAAATTTCTTTCCTTTTTTATTTTTTATATTTTTTTTATTATTAATACCAATGGACGGTTTGGGGATAATTCAAGTCATGTATGGGATTTAATTCACTCCATTAATGGGAACGGTTTTAAGTGTTACCAAATAACTAAATAGTGTCTTTAAAGTTCAATGACATAAGAAACTTACTATAGATATAAGGTGCTATTTAAAGGTGGTTGGTGATAATTTCTAAAAATAGACAACATTTTATTTTAGGACGTAACAAAAGTTGAACAAGATCAGAAAATCCAAAACGTATATATGGAATTTCATCACCAACTTCAATAGTTATAAGTTATATTATAAAATAACTTAAATTAAATGGAATTACACCTCAAAAAAGGTTGCAATAATGAAGAAATAAAAAAGCAAAAAATTAAAAACGGCATCATTTTGAAATAGATTTGAATTGAATATAGATAGAGAATATATTTTATTTTATTTTTTCAATTTTTGTTCCAGGCAGGCGACCGACTCACTGTTTTGCCTTTTATTTTCCACACACTACTTTCTTTCTCTCTCTCACACACCCACACTTTCTCTCTCTAGAAGACTAGAACTTACCGCGTCCGTGGGGTAACCCCCTCCACTTTCTCTCTCTACAATACATACAATATATTATTCTGTTTCTGGGTATGTTTCATCTTTCAATTTTAGAGACCGGGTCTGGTTTGTTATTATCGACATCAGCCTAAATTTCCAAACTTCATGAATCTTTATATACACCCATATATTGATTATATATATGTATAACCGTTTTTAGGGCTTTTTGACTTGTGGGTGTTTGTCAAGTTGTAATTTTTTTAAGTTTCTTGAAATACCCAGAAAGGAATTTGTGTATAAATTGTGGAAGATGAAGAGAAGTAAATTTGATTTGTTGTTGATTTTGAAGCAAAAAAGATCTATACATGTTATGATATGTATAGGGATTTTTTATTTGTTTATGGTTGGTTTAGAAGTGCCTTTTGTATCAAAAATATTTAGCCAAGAAGAAGATAATGATAATAGGAGTGATTCTAGCGGACTTTTCTTTAGTGATAAAATGACTAAAAAGCCTTTTGTTGCTTTAGATAGTGAAGAGGAATTACAGGATAAGAAAGCCCCAATTAGACCTTTAGATTTCCCCCAAATAGTTGCAAAAACGCCTTCGAATTCTCGGCATTCGTGGAGAATTCGAGAGTTTAAGGTTTTGTCAAGGTTGAATTTTGATGTCAATAGTTTAAATGGAGAACCGAGAGAGGGGTTTGGTGGGATACAAAAGTCTGCAACTGAAGCGTTTTCGGTCGGGAAGAAGTATTGGGAAGAACTTGAGTCGGGTAAACTTAAGTTACCGTCCGAAAAGAGGAAGAATCAAACTAGGGAGAGTTGTCCGAATTCAATAACGTTATCGGGGGCGGTTTTCAGAGAGAAAGGAAACATTATTGTGCTTCCTTGTGGGATGACATTGGGATCACATATAACACTTGTTGGGAGGCCTAGAGAGGCGCATCCAGAGCAGAACCCAAAGATTTCATTGCTGAAATTGGGTCAGTATTTGATGGTGTCACAGTTTATGATGGAGTTACAGGGTTTAAAAACTGTTGATGGGGAAGACCCACCAAGGATTTTGCATTTTAATCCTAGGTTGAAAGGTGATTGGAGCGGAAAGCCCGTAATTGAGCAGAATACATGTTATAGAATGCAATGGGGATCTGCTCATAGATGTGAAGGATGGAAATCTAGGGCTGATGAAGAAACTGGTAAGTCCCTGCAGATTATGAGTAAATATGGATTTAGTTTTTGACATTTTTTTTTCCAATTATTTTGCTGTATACTTGAATATGATTTTTGTGAAAGTTCATATTGATTGATTATTTGTGATTTCATGTCCTTATTTTGGTGATTAGATAGAAACCGCAACCTCTAAATTACATATTAGCTTTATTTCATTGTCAATTGTAGTTATCACTTCAATGGAAATCAAAGAGAATTGACCAATGTACGGAATTTTGTCTTTAAAAACAACTTTTATTCTAGAAGTTAAGTTTGTTAACTATCATATCCAAGTATACAGCTATAACTAATTCTAAGCAATGCGAGTTGACCAATTTCAACATTTGTCCTTAACTAATTCTCTGAGGTTTTTTTGTAGTTGATGGTCAGGTGAAATGTGAGAAGTGGATCCGTGATGACGATGAACACACAGAAGAGTCAAAATCAAGCTGGTGGTTGAATCGGCTAATAGGTCGAACCAAGGTGGTCACTTTTGACTGGCCTTACCCTTTTGCAGAAGGGAAACTATTTGTCTTGACTCTTAGTGCAGGATTAGAGGGATATCATGTTAATGTTGATGGACGACATATTACTTCATTTCCTTATCGAACTGTAAGTAAACGTTTTGATGCAGTTTTTATTCTTCGATTGGAAAACGCTTTTTGTTAAAAGGTGCTAGAAATTAGAGTTTGTTAACATGTATAGGGTTTTGCATTGGAGGATGCCACTGGACTGGCTTTAAATGGAGATATTGATGTGAACGCTGTATTTGCTGCTTCCCTACCCTCGACACATCCTAGTTTCGCTCCTCAACGACACCTAGAAATGTCAATCAAGTGGAAGGCCCCACCTCTTCCAGATGGGCCCATTGATATGTTCATTGGCATTCTTTCAGCGGGAAATCATTTTGCTGAACGTATGGCTGTCAGAAAGTCCTGGATGCAGCATAGTCTTATTAAGTCATCACACGTTGTTGCTCGTTTTTTTGTTGCATTGGTAAGCGAAGATGCAAATTACATGTGCTTTCTAATTATTATTTTTATAGGCTCGAACCTTACAGTTAAGCATGTAATGTTATTGTTTCATTAGCATGCAAGAAAGGAAGTGAACATCGAGTTGAAGAAAGAAGCAGATTTTTTTGGCGATATCGTGATTGTGCCTTACATGGATAATTATGACCTTGTAGTGTTGAAAACTGTTGCAATATGTGAATACGGAGTAAGTTATGAGGCCTTATGGAAAAATAAAAAGTTGATATTTTTCTAATTATGTTAGGGGGTATTTTTGATTATGGATGTTATTTTTAACTCAGGTTCATACCGCATCTGCCAAGTATATTATGAAATGTGATGATGACACATTTGTAAGAGTTGATGCCGTTCTTAATGAAGCAAATAAAATTGGTGATGGTAAGAGCCTGTATGTGGGAAATATCAATTATTACCATAAACCCCTGCGATATGGTAAATGGTCTGTAACATACGAGGTACTACTACTGTCCTCTTTCCTTTTTCATTATAAGTATGCATTCATTTTAGTTGCCCGTTCTTATCGTATTCATGGATAGTGGGTACTGGAAACTTATGCATAACCTGTAGTTATACTAGGTAATTTGCATCGTGTAATTGATCCACACTTCTATCATGTGAAACATGCTTTTGAACTCTTATTTTGAAAAAAAAAAAAGATATACTATCCTGTTAGGCTGTAACCACCTGTTCTTTACACCTTATCTTAAGTGGAACCAGAAACTACAGCCTCTTGGTTAATAGGTTACCCCAATGTCTCTGGGTCAAAGGACCTTTGGTAAAGAATTAGCTAACCTAAAACTTAAAGTAATCTTTGCTCTCTTGCACTAACATTGAATTAAATATGGGCAGTTTTTAAATTATTATTGCGAATTTTCAAATCAGAATTAGCTAATCGGCCCAGGGCTTGAAGTTAGGGAGGGTCATATTACATTTATAATCAATTTTACTTGGAACTCCTTACCTGCTTCTCCAAATCTGATCAGCAAATTAGAATCATGACCTCTTGTTGTATTCTGTTAGGAATGGCCAGAAGAAGATTATCCACCGTATGCAAATGGTCCAGGCTACATATTATCATCAGATGTTGCCGAGTTCATTGCAATGAAGTTTGAAAAACATAAATTGAAGCTCTTCAAGATGGAAGATGTGAGTATGGGAATGTGGGTAGAACAATTCAACACCACGAGAAGTGTTGAATATGTTCACAGTTTGAAGTTTTGTCAGTTCGGTTGCATAGAAGATTACTATACAGCACATTATCAGTCTCCACGACAAATGCTATGCATGTGGAACAAGTTACAGCTCCATGGCCGCCCCCAATGTTGCAACATGAGATGACACCCACTCACTTTTTCTTGTAGATGATGATGATAAATTAGCTTCAAGAAAAAATGTGGGCTGATCAAGAAAGGCCCTTTCCGGATATTTTTTTTATTATTTTGTTTCTTGTCCCCCCTTCTTTCTTAGATGGGTGTTTGTATACATGTGCTCCGGAGAAGTTTCGATACTACAAAATCTTGGGTCGTTGTAATTTACTGTAGAACTTAAACAAGATGGAAAGATTTTGTTGGATTAAAATCTAGAAAGCGCATCTTTCTGTTTTCAGATCATCTTTATCTTGTTAAATGCTGTCATCTCCTTTGGTAATATATTGTTAGTATGAAACCGAATGAAGTGTTTTTTGGAGACAAGAGCACCTTATTGGACATTTTTAGGCATCTATCACCGACAATAGTGGAAAACATTAACCTTGTGTTCATAATATTACAGGAATGTTGAATAAAGACTGGAAAAATGACATGTTTTACTTGCTCAATATAATAAGTGGTAAGACTAGGCCTCAAATATTGGAAGTTATCTTGGAGTTTAGTAGTTCAATCCAAGGAGAAATAAGAGAAGCACTAGCAGGCCCTTGTATGAACCCTTCAATATGTTTGCACTCGAATGAGGAGGCGATCCAGGACTCAAGTTTGAATCTGAGGTTGAGTTTTCATATGCACAGGTATATCCACAACGGCTTGGAGGAACAATCCTATACACGCCGCTACTGGACAACAAATATACATCTTTGTTGTTATCTTGCCCATATGAAAAGAGGTAACCCAATGCAGGAAGTTCACTTCCTGGGACAAGACTACATGGTTCAGGAGATTCCTTGGCACAACCAAAAGAGAGAATGCTCGATGTGAAATTCCCGCTATTTTCAGGGGTCTCAACACCTGCCCACATATTGTGAGCGTATAGATCACCATACAAATAACTGCAAATCACAAAGATCCCAAGATTAGCTACTGCCTACTTGACTAAAAAAGTCAAAACAGTTCATTTCGTAGAGGGATAATATATGTATGTCTTTGTGACATTGATGGCATAAAAGCATTTATTACTGTTGAGTAACGGGTCTAAACGAATTTGGGCCAATTTGGGTAACTTTTAGCTAAGGGTGAAAACAGTCTGGGTCACATCACATGGGACCAACTCACAAGTGACAATCACCTTTTTTCTATATTTTTTCCTTTTCATGAATTTTACTAATATTTAATATTTTAATTTAATTGGGATTATATTTGATATAATTTTTTATTACAATAGCAATCAGTGTATTGAAAATTCATTTTTTATGAGGTTCTATTTCTTATTTAATGTACTTTGGTGATTTTGGCATGTTCATCTTTACCAATATTTCTAAGTTTGCCAAACTATAAACCAAATTGATCCTTACCAAACTAGGTTGAAATAATCACGTCTACTGTTTTACCAAAGGGTTTCTAGCCTGACGGTATGTAAGTTGCCCACCAACTATTAGGTGGTGGGTTCAAGTCTCGTAAGAGACAAATGTGTGAAATATTATATGGTGTGCTGATAATTGTCTTTAAAAAAAACCTCTACTGTTTAGACTTGTTAAAGGAAAGAAGGATTTGACTAGTTTTTACCTTCCATGCAAGCACGGATCAGTTGTGGACCGATAGAAGAACCCTCCAGCGATAGAAGCCGAACCTTCATTCTTGTTTACATCCGAGTGTTTGTATCCCATTACAGGGAAAATAGGATTTATGGAGCTTATAGATGTGTTTCCACCAGGACTTTGTTCAGGAGTGTAAATGGAGTTTCCTTCATAAACTCGCCACCCGTAATTCCCATATTTGGTGATCACATCCACCTCTTCATAGTCGTTCTTGTGACAAATGAGATAATTTTAATTTAATACCTTCTCAAAAAATGTAATTTAATAAGCTCAAGGACAATCTATCTATACCTGGCCTACGTCTGCACACATAAAATAAGATGGTCTTTCTGAGTCAAAGCTGCAACGCCACGGGTTACTAAATCCTAAGGCCCATATTTCGGGCTGCAAATCTTTATCTTCGATGTACGGATTATCCCTTGGGATAGAATAGTTTCCCCATAGCCCAAGACGTGTAATATCTTCCTCACCTGGATTTAAAGTTCACGTTATGGGAATGTTAACAGCTTGACTCGAGTTTAAAGTTGAAATTCAGTACATTTGACGGTAGATGGAAACTGTGACTCAGCTTATTGTTTCACTTACTGGGAATGTTATCAACGTCGAATCTCATAATCTTGCCAAGCAATGACTTCTTGTTCTGTGCAAAATTGTAAGGATCACCAGCACCACCATCCCCCATCATGAAATACAAGTAGCCATCGTTCGGTCCAAAAATAATCTGTCCGGCATGGTGAGACGTGGAAGGAAGACCCATAGTGAATATCCTCCTCACTTCCACTGGTGAAGCATTTGGAATCTGGACAAAATCAAACATAAGAATATGATATATTAATAACCTGCGGCCTTTGGCCTACCGGTACGACCAGGGAGTCCACATACCAAAGGTTGTGGGTTCAAGTCCCATTAGGTTCATAGGTTCATAGGTGTTGGTTAGTCTTTCTCATCTACAAAGTTTTAAAAATGACACAACAATATAAGAAAGCAACGAGTTATTTTATGTTATCCCGCCAACCAAAAGGTTGTGACTTAACGTCCCAACAAGGACAAGTGTGTCTAAGTATTGCGATTAAAAAGAAAACATACTACGGATGCCCGAGAGGTTGCTGTCCCATTAACAGTGTATTCCGCCACCACACTTTGATATTGGCATGGTTGAGCCGCACTATCAGAATCTAGCTTAGCAGGATCACAATTCACATCAGAATTACAAGCACACCTTCCTGCACAACTAGGCGATTTGGACTTATCACAGTTAAACGAAGCAAAGAACCGCCCATTTTGTGCAAAGTTAGGGTGCAAAGCTATTGACATCAACCCAAATTGAGTATCAAAGTGAACCTCATCAGTCAAATCAAGAAACGGGTTGGACTCATCTATATCCAACACGCGCCCAGACCCAACATCTGGAATTGTAGCCAACCAAATTTGGCCTTTTTGGTTGGAAAAGAACGCGCGGTTTGAACCATCGGTGTGAGCCACCATATCGAGGTACGAACCATTGGCAATCTTCTCCAAACACATACCACCTGGGGATGATTTGGTGCTATTTGTAGTTATGTTTAGGCTTACTTTTTCGCCGTCAAAACAAACAGAATCTTTGGCCGAAGGTGCGCCATTTACATTACAAAAATCTGATTTGGATTGCCAGATATCAGTGAGTTTGTTGGTTGTATTTGAAGGAGTTGGAGTTTGGCCTTGTAGTAATGGTGAAAATGGTGAGTTTGTTATAGATACATCTTGACATGTATCCCATACTGTTTCACAAAAGTTGTTATTGGCAGCAGTAGAATTGCAAAGCACAGGAACTTGTCTAGCAACAGTGTTGATTGTATAGAGTTCTGCTGAAAATGGATCACATCTCTGAAAATTGAAAACATTGAAGAATAAAAGTAAGTTTTATTTATATATATATATATATGATATAATTGGAAACATCTTTATCAAAATTTTTGATACGTCAAAGCAAAACTTGATTAAATTTTTATATAAGTTGAATGGAATTATGGTTATTCAAGAAAATACATATGCCCTTTGTCCCAAATTATTGTCCACTAGACATAAAGTTTAAGAAATGTGTGCCAGAGGTCTTTCTGCTTCGGCATTCTCTCTACCGAGGGTAGATGTATGAATGTCTATATCTCTATCTCCCCATACCTTACACGATTGGGTATCGTTGTTGTACATAAAATTTAAGAAATGTGTAATTATCTGAGCTTACTTTTTACAAAAATGACGGTTTTACGTTTTATCTTTTATTTAATACTTCCTGATTTATGTAATACTAAGTCAAATTTGTAGTATGGGAACTTAGCCATTATTCTTATCAATTTTCAGCAGTCGATAATTATTTTGGGACAACTCAGTGTAAGTTGGACAATAAATTTGGGACAAGTGGGGTAAGTTATATTATAGCATGGGAAAAAAATAAAAAAATAAAAAAGTTTTATATTATAGCACGGGAATCAGTTTTATTCAAAATTTTGATACCATAAGCAAAGACTGTTTAAAGTTTACAGAACTTGAATGAAATCTTGGTTATGATCAAGAGAAGATAAAAATGCATACCGAACAAAGGATAGATTTGAGAAGTGAAGCACAAGCAGGTTGAGACACATTCATGGATTCAAACTGCTTCTTTAAATTGGAATCTTGGGCAGAGTCACAGCATGAACTGCCATTGTATTTACAGAAAGTCAAAGGAGTCTTGGGTGTAAGTGGTGCTCCTGTTGCATACAATTCAAGATTCATTATAAACATTAGTAAAAATCATTAAAAAGGCTAATCATGATATCCCGGTTAAACCACATATATATATTTGAGTCAAAACTTGTCTTCAATTCTCCCTGAACCGAACCGGGAAAACCTCAACGTTTTACCCGTATAAAAAAGGTAAACTTAAAGTAGTAAAGTAAAATGGGCTTACTAAAAACATGCAAAGGAAACTTACTAGAATCTGTACACAATGGAAGTGAAAGAACATGACTGAAAAGAAGCAAAGTTGCAAAGAAGAAGATGATGTTCTTCATGATCATCATCATGTGAGCAATATTAGAGTTATTGTGAGAATAGAAAGCTTCTCACTGCGTTATGTTCTTCATGGAGCTCTAATAAGAGTCTTTTGACTTATGGTTTGTCAAGAAAATATAGAGATAGAGATGGGATTGTGATGGCATCATGTACTAAATCATGTTGACAGTGTTCATAGTTGACTTTGGCAATTAATTCTTGGTTCAAAAGTATATCTGGTAGTTGGTGATTATGGTAGCAAGATTTCTTGATGAATTTTTTATTTAGTAGTGGTTAGTTTGTTTTGTTACAAATGAAACCATAGTTTTTGTTTTTTTGTTTTTTAATATCTTAGTTAAAAAGACAAAGAAAAATCTTATTGTTTATCCATCTATAACAAAATATGATTTTAAAAGATAATCCTAATGAAAAGTGTTCATTTCAAGGAAAAAAACCAAAGGATTAGAGGGATCTTGGTTGGTTTTTTATGTCGTGTGACCACATTGATTGATGTGCTCAAGTTTTCAACCTTTCTTTTACATAAATAGAGGCAACTTGCAATCTATTATTATTATTATTCTTATAATATTATTATTTTATGATATGGATTATGATAAGGAAGATGGTATAATATATATTAAATTAAAAACACCGGCAATATTCAACTTGTTGAAGAGGACACAAAAGATAAAGAAAAAATGGTTGGTTATATAATTTATAGGAGACTCTATGACTCTTATGCAAAATATTGAATTACTTGGAGAAATCTTCATTTAAAATAATTCTTTTCTAGTAAAAACAAAAACATTTCATTTCTGGTTTGTTTTAAACAATAAAATAGAATCCCATTGACACCGGTTTAAATACGGGGATGTTTTGCTTTATTTATGGTTTTGGCCTAACTTCGTATTCAATTACAGGCGAATATTGATTGGAGTTGGTCTTGATTTTTTTAATAGGTATACGGAGTCAATAGCTCTCGGTTAATTTTTAAAAAAATTGACTTTAATTGAAGCATTATTTTTAATACTTAAAAATGGGTTGTAATCAAATAAAAATTAAAAAAATATTGAAAACCAAAGGATAAATCTCAACCATACATTTTTCCCTATTCTTTTTTCCTTTGTTTTTTTTTTTTCATTTTGTAATTTTTTATAATAAAAATCCATACAATTGTTTTTTTTTTCCGGATGATGATACGGTACGTGCATAGCTCTTAACCAAACGAGCGTAGCCCGTTCAGGGGGACTTCGCCCTTATCGGGCGTAACCCTCAAGGGTATTAATAAAGGGTAGCTGGTAGGATAATAGCCTGATAGGTCACAGGGTGATTTGCAAATGAACATTTACCACTTAAAAATAACTTAAATACCAAAAAATCATTGAAAATATACGATATACCCAACTTTTTTTCGAGTTTTCACAAAATACTTATCAAAATCGAAAACCATTGCGTGTTTTACATATTTTTAATAACAGTTTTTGGATCTATATTTGATATTTGATCCAAGACCTTAATGGTCGGCCAAAAAAAATAAGTGGTTAGGGTAAAAATAGAGAAAAAGTTGCCGGAAAATGAGTGGTTGTCGACTTGTCATAAATTCACCGGAGAATGTGACTTTGACCTAAATCGGTCAACAGGTTACCTAAGTACCATCTTTGTATAATAGGCTAATAAAAAAGTTTGTGGTACAAGTACAAAGAGTTAAGAGGAAAGTACGTAATCCATGCCTTTAACCCTTTGTTTTAAGAATAAGGGGGTGTCAACCATGATTTCATGCCTCTCTTATGTCTCACCACCTACCAATGATATCCTTCCAACTCATTTCATGTCTCTCTCATGCCCCACCATATCCTTTTAGTAACAACCATGATCCTATGTCTCACTTAAATTTATTTTTTATATTCATATTTATATTAATTTCATAAAAACACTACATTTCATTAATAATTAAAATAAAATTACATAATACTTATATTTAAAAAAATTACATAATACTTAACTAGACAGAAGCTCGCGCGATGCGGCGCGATGGTGGTAGCGGTGGTGGTGGTAGCAGCGGCATTGTGGTAATGGCGACGATGGGTGGTAGTGGCGGTGGCGGTGACAGTGTGGGTATTGATATAAAGGTAATTGATGTAAAAGGAGGTAATGTAGTTATTTTAGGAGTTGTGGGATAGATGTTGTAAATTATTTCATTAAGGGTATTTTAGATATATAGGTTAATTATAAAAGAGAGTTTCTGAGAAAGTGAGGGTATTTTGGGTTTTTTAAAGGCTTAAAAGTTGAAAATGAGGGTGGGATGTTTGCTTTATTAAGGAGTAAAGAAAAAAAGGAAATCACTAGTCATCGAGATATGGAAAGTCTTGAGCCGCTACGTGCTCCGTAAGGTCATATCAGAGGCGTTGATGGATATCTTCGTCTACTAACTCCGGTAGTACATTCTCGTCATAAATTGCTGCGACCAGCTGATCCATTATATTAATAAGTGATATCCCCCCCACCCCCCCGGGACGTCTTTTACAACCATATTGTGCAATATACAACACGTATAAACGATTTTTCCAATCTTTTCAACGGTCATAACCATGAGAGGACGCTTAAGAATAACCCATTTTGTAACACCCTGCTTTATAAAAATGTGGATTTCCAAAAAATTTCAACTTTAAAACATCACACTGTTAAACAGTTGCGGAAGCATCTTTTCAAAAAC
>JAOXNX010000011.1:25319018-25330133 GCA_028566075.1 Solidago caesia | reverse complement strand
CTTTTGGGTAGGGGTAAGGCTGCGTACATCATACCTCCCTCAAACACCGCCCCGGCGGTATTGAGTATCGGTTGTTGATGTTGTTGTTGTTGAGTTCATGCCAGAAATATAACTAAAGAGCAATAATTTATTTTTTAAAGTTAAGGTGCATGTAATAAGTTAACAATAACAATAATTTGTTATTGTTAATTACAATAATATAGATAATTATTGATAAAACAATTATAGATAATTAAAACAATTTTTTCATTAAAATTTTAATTCTAAAGTACATAATTAGTGAATGAAATATAAAACAATAAAATACGTGAATAAATAAATCAATAACATAGCCAATCAAAGCTTTTTCCAACAATTATCATTTTAAACTATACAACCTATCAAGAAGGGAATCAACAAAACTGTAAATTTAGATTAGCTTACATAACATATATTATAAAAATAAGTTACACCAAACCGTGCATCGGGTATTAAAACTAGTTTATATCCAAAATAGGATATGTAAAACTTCAAATTGAATAAAGATTGGATCGAGACGTCTATATGTAAACTAGCATTCAAATACTTGAATCTCATATATGCGTAAATAAACAAACAAACAAAAAGAAAGAAGCACGATCCTTCTATCATGATTGATTGATTGAGCTGAATTCTTCAAACAAACAAAAAAAACGCAAATAATACTGTACATCACTTCAAGTAATCAGCAATAAAAGAATACCAGTATAAAGATTCACATAAACTGTTTCTAGAATAAAAACTGAAGGTGTATAGTTATGAAACAATGATATATCCTCCTACTTCATCCTTGTAACATCCTCTAATGGATATTAAGCAACTATCCAAACATTTTATAAAAGCCTCGCTCACTTTCACTCTCATAGATAATTAAAAAGTGTCATAATATAATAGCATTTACCACGGTTATAAGCTCAAAGGACGTCTAAGGTGATTGGCTCTGTATTGGGTGGTGTGACATTTATTCAAAAGACGGAGACAAGCACTCGTCAACCATATCGACGAGATTAGGATTTTCCAGAGCAGCAGCAACCCGCTCCTTATCGTTCAACTGCTTGTTCACTGTATACCACATGGGAGTTGGAATTCAAAAATAATATGAAAATCGACGTTTCATTCAATCTACAGAATTAGATTTTAAATCACATTCTATCTTCAACAACCTTAAAGCTGTCTGCATAACTAACTTATCGGGATATAGAAATGGCAACATGGTATATTCCTTGTTGCGTTACATAGGGTCTCAAAAACAGGTGCAAGCAAATACAAGGGTGAATTTGTGAACCCAATTTACATGTAAGGCATACATAGGGATGCAACTTAAGACATCAAACTCAAAAGAAAAAAAAAATGAAGGGTAAAAATTTTTTACACATATAGGCTTTTAACTTATTCTGGATGAAGTATTAAGAATTTCGGTTTCAATAGTTATAATTTTTGGAGAAGAATTTGATAGACATAGGTTTTAATAGTCATCTGGAAGAAACATTTTTTCTGCCCTATAAGCAGATGGGTCTATCGTCTATATCCACTCTAAGGCATCAAAAGATTAGCACCAGTAAGTTACTTCTAGAGCTGATTTTAATCAATTCACATGGAAACGAGTCGGTTCAGGTTAAACATCAGTAAATTGGGTCAAACAGGTAAAATGTTTTAAATTTGCTATAATTGAAACGGTCAGATGATACCAAAAATGTATTCAAATGCTTATATAACCTTCTATCTTGTTACATTTTACTAACTTGAAGCCATGTTTGTTAGTCGTATAAACATTTTTACTGCAAATTAAGTAGAACACTATATCTCACCACCCTTCCCTATTTACACATTTGAATGAAAGAGCCTTAGTGTGTCGTGTGTGTGAGTAAGAGAGAGAGAAGGAGAGAAAGTGACCTGCATCTTCAGTTGCATGAGTCCCGGGAGCCAACTTGATGTCAACCTAAAGAGACAAAAACTTTCTTAACATTAGTATTTAGCATCACAGGCATACAGAAAGATTAAAAGTTCAATAAGAATATCATCAAAATCAAATCTGACATGGAATATAAGTAACGATGAAACCTTTAATAGATGAAATAAGACGCAAATTAAGTTCCCGATAGACGAATAACCTTCAGGGAAGGTACAATCTAAATACTTTTATAAAACAAATAATGTATTCAAATCCACTAGACTTTTAACAAAACTATAAAAGAATAAGCATGTCCATGTTTCAACTTTTTATGTAACTCGTCTCCCAGAAACTTTATTGTTTCAGGGCTTGAGGGTGAGGGCAAACTACATGAAACATTTAAACATCAGGAGAATATGGTCTTTTTTAAATTACCTTTCTATTCATGTTCATTGAGAATAGCAACTATTCTTATTTGGCATATCCACTATAGCGTTTTGTCTTTTATCAACTCGATAATCCAAATTCCTTACCCATGGACAAGTTCCCATTGTTATGAACAAAATGATGATATGGAGTTACCGACTTCAGTCCACAATGTTCTCATTTGTCATTTCTGAAGGGTCCTTAAGATGTTTGGTTGATAGTTAAACATGCCTCTTGAACTATGGCCACACTCAAATGAATAATAGCAAGGAAACACATTACATTTCTTGCTAGAGAACTCACTCTATCTCATCTTTACTTTATCTGAATAATAAGTCAACTGGCAAAGTTCCTATGCTGAGAATCAGATATCAATAATTATTACTTGAAGCAATACCTTAAAACGAGAAGGCAGGCTGCGCATTAGTTTAACCCGCAAACAAAGCCCAATAACAGTTGCCATACTGCAATGCTCAACAGTCGGTGTAAAAATGACCCTGAACAAAAGTAGTTACAAATCCGTAAAGCAAAATCAGCATGTAAAAGAAGCAAAAAAGAAAATGCAGATACCGAACATAGCTACGCTTATCGTCTACTTCAATAGCATCCTCTGTAATGACTTTCAACTCCTCTAAAGAATAAGGATGTTCGGGATCTTTTATATCTCTAATATGATGTAACAACACGCTAAGGAGACGCCGATAAATGCATACATAATATTGCATATATATAATGAAAGAAGAAATATAAACATGATTACAAGGATATCAAATATTTCAAGTTGGTCGATGAATTCAGCTGCATATTCATCGAAACCGCTATCACCGGGTCTACTTCGAGCCGGACGTTCTTTCTTTTCGTATACAACCGGGTTTGCATTGATTAAGGCTGGTGCCATTCTTATATATACTTACTGCTATTATAATTATGTATGTAACAAGATTATAAAATCCCTATATCTGAAATCGGATAAATAAACTCAGAATTAGAAGTTACAATAGATAATGAAGATTAAACAATAAAGGTTTTTAATTTTAGGGTTTTATCAACAACAACAAAAAACAAAATAAATGAAGATAGAAACCTGATTGATTGAACTTTGATGGTGTGCGAGTGCGACTGTGCTCTTGAAACTTTGAATTGAAAATCCTCCTTCTTTCTTTGGGCTCACGTTCCAGGGTTGTAGCAAGCCCAAATTCACAAAACTAATGGAGTATTTTTTTTAAACCCAGTGAAATCGAATTTCCAGATTTATTATAAAAAAATGT
Source organism: Solidago caesia (assembly GCA_028566075.1). Lineage (NCBI taxonomy): Eukaryota > Viridiplantae > Streptophyta > Magnoliopsida > Asterales > Asteraceae > Solidago > Solidago caesia. The sequence goes on along the minus strand of JAOXNX010000011.1, from coordinate 25,326,530 downwards.
AAAAGTCGAAATAAAAGTTTAGGCGCAGTAAAAATGAGACGATGCTTTAGCATTATATTTTCTAGTCCAGTTCGAGCTTGAATCAAAAAGCACGTCAAACTTAGCATAAAATTCTCGGGTTGAGTCCGAGCCCAGTTTGATTCATTAATCGGCCTAAATTCATGAATGTAAGAGCCATTATTATTTACACATTTCTTTAGGAAAAACTGGACCACGGGCTGTTAAAGATAAAGTAATTAGTAGATGAGTCATAAAATCATACGTACTTCACAATTCTAAGTTGTATTTTATTAAAAACAATCTTTTAACATAAAAACTTTAGAGTACTAGCAAGAAAACCTTTGTTATTGACAACATTTACATGTTTACTACATTTTTTCAGTTATTTACATCCACCTCAAACACTATTTCATATATAGTTTGGTCCGTTTAAATCCTTAGAAAAAACTACTCTAAAGTGGCGTCACATACACGTTTTGGAAATTGAGCCATCCAACGACGAAGTTATTTACGCAGAAGGGTTTTTAAATGTATAACATCATAACAATAAAACTGGACGACCAATTTAAACAAATGGAACTATCTCAACATCAGCGGTTTAAGTTTTACATATTTATTGGTATGAAACTTCCATCATCGTTACAACAGTGGCAGTAAGAACAATGAACCAATAAATCAACAGATTTTCACTTCAGTTGTTTGCATCAATCAAACCCACAACCTGACTGGACCATCATGCTTTTAGAAGCACTTGCTTACTAAATAGCTTTTCACGTCAATGTAAAAAAAAACAAACTAAATTTGAAAGTTCATTATAAATCCTTTTACAGTACATCCATCTGGCTTATAGTTCAACCCACAACAGCTAATGTTCAGCCTGATCCCATACAATCCAAAAACAAGGAACCGGTTAAGAGACTTAGATTATAAAAAGCAAGGGTTAAATGGACGGTTCCATTGCAGGAAAATCAAGAAGGAATATGGAACTAAAGGGATGACAAGAAATGTATCTATTCCCTAAATTACCCCACAGGTCACTAAATCCTATACAAACTCCCTTCCATTAGTTGTCAAGAGCACCGAGAGCTTTCATATCCTCCAAAAACGCCATGTAAGAATCATCTACACTTGGAGGTTTGGCTGTCGATGAAGACGACACTTTAACCGTTGGTTCTTTCAGAACAGTTGGAACAGGTGAAGGATGCGGAGCTGCTGATACTGATGAAACAGACGGCTTTGGTTTTGTTTTTGGTGCAGCCGACTCTCTCCTCACCCGTACTGATGCAGGGACCTGCAACACACACAAGTAACTTAAAACATAAAAAAAAAATAGGATAAACCTGAGTTCCGAAAGTAACAAAATAAAGAACATAATCAAACAATAACTTTTTTTTGATAGGTAATAAAACAATAAATAACAAATTAGACTCACCATGGCTGTTAATTGTGGAGTATGCTGAGCTAAAGGTCTCTTAACAACAGTGGATGCAGCTGATTTGACATATGAGGGTTTTTGAGGTACAGTCGGCCTCATAAAATCTTCCATTGGAAGAGGAGGGGGGCCAGGAGGAAGTGGTGGTCTCATCATTGGGGGAGGCCCAAAAGGTGGCCTTGGCATCATTGGTGGCATCATTCCCGGAGGAGGGGGTTGTTGTCCAGGAATTCCTAGAGCAGATAATGGTGGCCTCATATCTTGAGGTGGTGGTGGCGGTGGTGGAAAACGAGACATTCCTGGCTGCATAACTGGGACCATGCCAGGCGGTGGTTGTCTTGGAGGAGGTGGCAGTGGAACCATTTTAGAAAAATCTTTGGCTTCTGAAACACCTTCAGATTGATTTCCAGGCAACTTTGGTGGCAAGCCTGGTGGCGGGGGCGGTGGAGGAAGCTTGGTAGATGCCTGGCTGGCTTCCTGGGATGCAGAGTCTTCTGACTTTATTGACTGACTTTTATCCCTATCATTTCCCGCAGTGCCAGGTGGCGGAGGCTGATGTGGCAGCGGAGGAGGGGGAGGAAGCACAAGATGACTTGAGGCTTGGTCTTTGGATGAAGAGCCAGGAGGTGGTGGCACCATGGTACCCAACTCTGGCGTGGCCGGTTTAGGTGGCATCGGAGGAGGAGGGGGTAAAGGCAGAGATGCAGGTAAAGAAGCATCATCTCTAGACTCGGTATCACCAGCTGGCAAAGGAGGAGGAGGTGGTGGTGGTGGAATTGATGAATCAACGTCGTCCGGTTCACCATTCGCAGCACCACTTGATGAACCTTCCGCTAGGGGAATTATTGGTCCTACTGATGACTTGTACATGGGTGGCTTTCCAGGCGGAGGAGCCCCAGTTGGATTCCATTGAGGATGATAGTAAACTGAATCCTGTACATACAATTGTGGCAACAGGTGGTAAATAATCCCATGATTTTACTAACTAGGGCTCACAGTTGAAACATTTACCTCAGGTTGTGGGTGCTTAGCTCTCTCTTCTTCCTCTGAAGTCCTTCTACGAGGAGGTGGTCCCAGGTGACTGCAGGACAAAATTGTACACTTAAACTAGAAAAGAAAACTAGATATTTGTATGTCCTACATTTTAATATAATATTCATATAAAACATGTCACATCTGAAAATACGAACCTGAACATAACTGGAGCTTCGCCTTTTTCCTTCATTTTCTCTTCATATTCCTGTCAAAAAATGTAAAACAAACCATTATCATCCATATTTATATCAATATTTGTATTTTCTAACCGATATACGGTTCATCATTATTTGTTCCTTAGAATCGGAATCAAAATCACAAATTTTACTGCCCCTGATCTGGAGCTAGAAGAAAGAATATTGTATACAGTTTTGTATGATCACCTAAAATGTTACCTTTCGTTTCTTCATAACGAGATTCAATGTATCCTCAAGTTGTCTTTTTTTGTGTTTTCTGGCTTTGTCCAAGGCACCATCTGCCTCTGCAGCATTTGTAGCAGGCAAATATTAGTCTCGATCTAGTGACCAATAATACAAGCTCAAAGGTAACAGCAAGCATAAAATAATTATTCAAAACTCCCAATGAGCTTCTCCAAGTATGGTTAGATACTTAGATTTTAAACTAATTCATAGAACTCAAATTTTAGAAAGTCTGGGCTAGTTGGGCTCATCACATATGTGCTGTGCATATCTCTTTTCCAATGCATAGATGTGTAAAAAACATGCATGCATAAAAATATGCCTATGAGTGTGAATTGATATGAAGCAACATGCCATCAAGGCATTCAAGTAGAGCCGGCAATGATGACCCGAAAACATAAAAACGGGTGATTTTAAAAAACTTTTGGGTTGCTATGGTCACCTTCATATTTGGGAACGGGTCTGAATGGGCACATAATCACTCTCCACAGGTTTAGAACGGGTCATAATGCACATCGATTGATTTGTGTTTCTGTCAGAATAAATCTCCAGCTGACTGAAATACACCATGGCTGCCTTGGAACTGCTGCCATCACCTCCATGGCGAGGCTGTCATCACCGTCATGGCACTGTTGTCGTCACCCCCGTCCACCTTCCGACCATCGATACATATAACTTATATGTTAGCTTGTGTATAAGTTGTGAAGTTCAAAGTTGTGTGTAAATTTATGAACAATATACAAAGGATAAGAAGATGCACACTTCTCAAGTAAAATGGGAAAGTGAAACACTGATGACTATTGCTATTTACCATTCATTAATTTTACTATAAAAATTCATTTTGGCCAGTGGACATATATGGAGCAAAACAAGACACGTTTTTGGAGTATTTGATTTTAAAAGTTTTAAATTATAAATACAAAATATTAATTTTATATTATTGGTATATTTGTAACTTAAAGTAGCTTTTAATGATAATTGATAATACAGTGATATATATATAGTTTAATATATACTAGTATTTTTTGAATGCCCATTTTGACCTGTGTCCATTTTGACCCGGACCCGTTTTAACCCGAACCCAATTGATACTATTCTTAAAACTACCTGTATTGACCCAGACCCGTTTTGACCCGTTACCCAGCCCGATCTGACCCGTACAATTTGCCACCTCTACATTCAAGTAACATAGACTTGGCAACTAACAGCAAGTTGGCAATTATATGGCAGGAGAATAACACTACTTTTTATGACCGTGTATACCGTTCATATCGATTCTCATAAATTTTGATCTATTGGGGTTCGTTGAGAAGAAAAACCCACAGTATATTGTCATTTTACAATCTTCAGGCTTCGTGCAGTAGACATAATTAATATATAAGCTATTTCAGAGGGGTTATTATCATCAGTTACAGGCATGTACTACGATAGTGGTAACGTGTAAATGGAAATATATTAAATATTCAACCCTTTATAAATGTTGAGGATGCACTCCAAATACGTCTAGACATGACCAGTAAGTTTAGACATAGTGCCAAAATAGAATTATTGAAAAATATATTTCTATATAATAAAAACATACTTTTCTCCAGCTCTTGATCATATTCAGATCATTGAGAACTACCACCTTAACTGAGAAGCAGATTTCTTATGCACCAAGGCAATGAACTTAAGCTTAAGGGGTTCGCAAGTAGTCTTCAATCTTGATTCCACTTGTAATTTCTCCGCTTGAGACCACTTGTCCCATTTATGGCTGGTAATTAGCCTGGTCCCATAGATTTGCAGGGTACTGATGGGGGCTTGGGTGTTTGCCTTTCATATGACTTCTGCAACTTTTATGGGATTCTCATAGTTACCAAAGAAAAAGTCAATGACCCTAATTTAGTGGCTGCGCAAACACCTTAGTCACTTCTTGTAACTTGCAAGTATATCTTTTTTTGGGTCCAAAAGAAACACCACCCAAGCCACCGACCTGCTGTGTAAACCACGGACTCCACAGACCAACCTGCAAGACCCATCCATGGAGACAGGCAAGTCACCAACCCACCACGATTCTGAATTATTAGGTTAAGGCAAGTAGCCCCAAGGAGTTGTATGTTACAGGATACAAACTTGGGACCTCCTTTGGAGAACTCCAATCCATTACTGTTAGGCTACCTCGGGCTTTACTTGCAAGTATATTTGATTCCTACTTTCTCTCTATTCCCGTGCACATTCATCATTAACTTTTTTGTCTCTTTCTTTCTTCTATTGAATATAAGAAATATCTATTGTTGTTGTTTACTGTAAACATAATAGTATATGCTTATCGTTTAAGAACCTGGCATGTTAGAATCCTAGTCAGAGCCTGTTACTAAATTCATATACTTTTACAAAACACTCTTCATACAACTAAATGCTTGAGTTTATAAGGACTCGATTAAAGTTCCTGAGCTATATGGGCCATCTTTTAGTGTTCTGTGACTCTATGGAAGCTAAAATATACTTTCATAAGCAACAGTGCTACACACTACATTTGGATGGAAAATAAAAATAAGATCATTGGGGAAGTAGAGAACTTACTCATGGCTTCCAACTTGTCGATTTGCTCCTTGAGGGTTTCGGGATCCTTCTTCAGTATTCCTACCTCTCTCACCTTCTTCCTTTCCTTCTTGTTCTGTCCAAAAAACACAAGTAAAAACCAAAAACCATGTTAACCATCTATCTAACAACAACAAAAAAATTGTTTGTCACACAACCCTACCCTTAGGCCTTAACCGGGCCCTTCCCCAAAGACCATTGCACATGAATAAGTAGCTGGCTCAAACCTGAGACCTATACCTAGCACAATCTCCCTTTTCAGGCCCACAACACTTATGTACTCCCTAGGGAGGACGAATCCCCTTGGACAAGTTAGCTATCTATCAAGTTCGTCGACATGGATAACACATCAATCAGTTTAATACTTTAATCCCATAATTCACCGAAACAATATGTAAAACTGAATCAGTCTAAACAGGAAACCTAAGGTGAATTATAAACCCTAATCAATAAGCATATTAGTTTAAATTAGGGCAAAAATCAGGAAAACATAATCAATTGATTACAGTCAATATAACAAATAAATATATATAAATAACAACTGATAAAATTTATAAGAATAAAGAAAAAAAGAAAAAGAAATTACTCGTTTTAATTCCTTTTTACGAAGCTCCTTGCGGTACGCATCGGTAGGGTTCATGACTTTGCCTCCCTTTGTCGTCTTCATAATTAGATTTGAAATTAATAACTGTATGTATAGATTATAGATTCACAACATGTATATATAGATATGGAGTGAATGAAAGTGGATGCTGAAATGCGATTTCTTATTGTATTTCTCAAAAACCTTGAAGACAAAGGGGGATGGATGATACTGAACTCAACCTTTTGTTTTTATTTTCCCCTGTTTTTCTGTTTAACATTTATATATAAACTGGTCATGGGCTGGACTTTGGGTTTTGGACTGAATAAGACGACGTGATTCGAGTAGACCCAAATGTGCGTTTTGTTGTTGGGTATGGGGGTGGTTCGGTATTCGCTAAGAGTGATTGTAATGGTTACACCAGCGTAGATATGTCATATCTATGTCACATCAATACTAAACCACTCTCGCAACAGAAAAACTAGACCCCGTAACACTTAAAAATTATACCCCACAATACCCCAATACCCAGTAAAATGGTGTCTTTGATGGGATTAAAATTGATGCAGCAATGTTGTGATGTCCTAAGTCACTTACAATACTTAAGGTGTGTTTAGTTCACAGAATGTTTTTGAAGAATTTGAATATGTCGAAGGAATTGGAATTTAAAGGAGTTGTAATCTGAATGGATTGGAATGTGATAGAATTAGAATTTGAATGAATTATAATCTGTTTGTGTTTATTTGACCGAAATGAAATGGAATTCATAATATTAATAATAATAATTAAAAATATTTTTTTATAAATCAATAATAGTAGTATTTTTTTATAAAATAAAAATGAAGCTATATAAAATATTTTTAGTTTTTATAAAATAATCTAAAAATACTTTTTTATAAAATAAATAACTTTTTTATAAAATAAAATATTTTATAAAAAATAATAAACTTCTATAAAATAGTAATAAATTTTTATAAAATATTAATTTGTTGCAAAATAATAATAATTAACAACAATACTTTTTGATTAAAAAAATAATTATATTTCGTGCTTTCCATAAAGACTAGCATGTTGTAGTGATGATTGCTTGAACGACCCTATCTTTCCTTTTTTCTTGATACACTCCAATGTGTTTCTCAAATAGACTCACTCTTAGCTTCAAAGTTGGGGCTCATTCTTTGAAGTTTGATAAAGATGAGCTCACTATATATACCAAGATTTATAATATGTAATACCACGAAAAAAAATTTTACAACAACAACAATACTCAATCCCGTTAAAGGCTGGGTATGAGAAAGGTGAGATGTAGACAATCATTCCTCTACCCGCGGGTAAAGAGACTGTTTCCATGAAGAACTCCGGCAAAAGTGTGTAGAGATAAAAAAAAAGGCATGCAAGTATGAGTGTGTGGAAGAATTGATTTGTAATCTCCATATATTGGTGGGTTGTCCATGCATAAAGAT
>JAOXNX010000011.1:25273068-25283091 GCA_028566075.1 Solidago caesia | reverse complement strand
AAGACTCTCGGCTTATAAATTGGCATGCATAGAACGTGCATAAAAATTGAGTGTGTAAAAAAGAGTAAGTTCTAATAAGTGCCTCTATGATACTATATTAGCATACTATGTTCATGCTGGATCCAGACATTGAAGTTTTCGATAAAAGTATGGGAAATTAGCTAAGCTTATTTTTGACTTAATTAAATTGTTGCTCTTTATATTCAATACCCTTCAATAAACTATAAAACTGTAAATAAAAAGCATCCAAATACCTTTCCCAATGATAGATACATTTCTGAAGTTGGACAATTAGTGGACATGGTGTAAGCTGACATGGGGTTATCAATTATTGATTATCCTCTATCCCTACCAGTACCACATCACCGGCAAAAGAAGATCAACCTAGTTAAAGTTTGAAACAGAAGTCTTTATAAGTGATATAAAGTTGCCAGCTTTAAACTTCCATCTTTGGCTACAGAGTGGTATGACGTAAACCCTGCATGTGGAAGGCAAACGTGCCAAATAAGCTAGTTAGATGCTAATTTTGTTCCTTAACAACGAATTGACAGAATGATGGATGCTTAAGTTGTCCCTTATGAGTTTTATCTAAATTTGTTAAAAACTCTGTTCTTCAAAGAACCTTTGTATTACCTTTAAGTACCCAAATAATCCTCATTTAAAAGATACTAGAGCAGGAAGAATATAATGCTATCAATTTGAGAATTAAGTAAAATAATAAGATATTGGATAAAAAGTAAGAGCATTTGATTGGCTAGACATTGGATTTTAAAAGCTACATATACCATGTAACAGGTATTTCCTTTGCTGGCTCAGCAATTCTCTACCCGAGAACAGGCTTCATTTGTTTGGCAGTTTATGTGTAGTGTTCCTATGCTACTCTTAGAAGACTTCTTTCGATGGATGAACTCCTTTCTCTCTTCAGACGAAAGGGAAAATGTCCGTCAATGTCTAACAGTAGTAGTACCTAAGGATTTATATCTGCAAGAGGTATAGTCTGACCCAATCTTTGAATAGGTTAGTAACTTAACATACTGATCCAACTTTTCGGCATCCATCTTGAAGGTTGTAATATCGTGTCTTGAAGCAAAGGAGCAAGTCATCACTGGAGACTTCGATAAATATGGAAAAGGGTCTCTATTCCTCAATGGTCGTGCTAATTTTCGGAAGATTCTAGAAGTATATAAATCTGAGGGTCATTGCGGGGAACCAATGAAGCCAGGGAGTAAATATGCAGTCCATGAAACTTCACAATACAATCCTTTGGATGGTGCTCATTTATGGCACACTGCCTATCATAAGGATCTGCTAGAAGTTCTTGAAGAGCTATATTCAATTCGAGATTCAAAAGATCTTTCAGGATTCATTCCTGTTATATTTCAGCTCAAGTTTTTTGCTGACGTCATCATATTTTACAGGTAATATACTTATAGATTGTGTAATTTACACATAGAAGAACTAATGCTTACATTCGTTTAACTTGTTTAAGTATCAAATATTCAGCAATGCATTGGATAAACTCTTCTACTCAATGTGCATAGAGTTGGCTGAAGATTGCCCAGGTCCTTCATATCAACAGTTCTTGGATGACAGTCAAATTGAAGGTTTGCTGTTGTTGTTGTACACTACGACTGAAACTGTGATATTGGCAAGTAACTTTGTGGAGGATCTATGTGATAAACTAAAAGTCTGCGCCACAGGGATCCGCAAGTACCTGACATTTGTAGAAACCGAGGTAAGACAACTCTCTTATTACATCTAAAGTGCCTTAGATTTAAGACGCTTGCCATAAAGTCCCTGGTACTATTTCTTACTTGGTTTTTACTTTGACAGGTTTTCCCTTTCATAATCATGAATTGCAGCCATGAAATGCAGTGGTGGTTGTTATATGCTAGTCTTGAGATGATGCCACTTGGGTTGCTCAAGTGCACAGTTACTTGGTTCTCAAGTCATTTATCAGAGGATGAATCAAAGTCCATTTTGCATAGCATAAAGCAAGGACCTCTTTTGGTTAACAAATCGTTATCTTCCCTTTTGTACGAATGGGTACGCATTGGCTATTTGGGGAAGACATCTGTTGAAAGTTTCAGAAAAGAGTTGCGTGCAGCATTCGAGAACAGATGTTCGTTTTTTTCGGAACAAATCAAGAACAACTCTGCATTTCCGTACTTGCAGACGGTCAATAAAGGTGTATCTAGCTCTTCTTCTGCCTTTGACAGCAGTAGTATGTATGACACATCGTACTCTAGCGGGATCAACTTTCATGTATTTTTCCCTCAAAAATTGAAGACTTCTACTCACTTTTCAACATATCATATAGAGAATAATTCTGAAAGTTCCCTCCGCTATCTAGAGTCGAAACCAGTGGATCACATCTTTTTCTTCCACAAAGCTCTCAAGAAGGATATGGAAAACCTTGCTTCTATTTCTGTTAATCTGGCTGACAATAATGCTTTATTTCCAGAGTTTTACCGACGTTTCCATCTTTTACGGGTTCTACACAAAATACACAGCGATGCAGAGGATGAAATTGCATTTCCAGTTCTAGAAGCAAAGGAAATCACCCAAAACATTAGCCGTTCATACTCCATTGATCATAAAATGGATGTTGAATACTTCAACAGAATTTCCTATCTTCTGGATCAGATTTCCGAAATGTATTTTTCAGTTTTAAGTGGAAGAATGGTAATGTATCGTCAGCTATGTGTAAAGCTCCATGACATATGTGAATGCATGAATAAAATGCTTTCCGACCATGTGGACCATGAAGAAATTGAGTTATGGCCTTTGTTTAGAGAACATCTGTCTCTGAAGGAGCAAGAAAAGGTAATAGGATCCATGCTTGGGAGAACACGAGCAGAAACTCTCCAAGAAATGATACGATGGCTTGCGGAATCTTTGACAATAGAAGAACACAGCGCACTCATGTCTGTATGGCGCAAGGCCGCCAAGAACACAATGTTTGATCAATGGTTAGGAGAATGGTGGGACGGTATGAAAAGATATGACATTCCCAAAGTTGACAACTCAACTATTCCCCTGACTATGTCAACTGCAGAGACATTGGAAATAGTCTCAAAGTACTTGCCTCGTGGAGAAAGTTTGTACGATGCAAATGGAGATTTAGCAAAAAGCAATATGATCAGCCATGAAAAGATGCACTGTGAAACTTCTAATGATGACGGAAAAGAAAAGAAATTGCACAAAGACCAAGTGGCGGAGGGTTGTAAAGTTTGCAGTGAGCTTGACAAGTCAAACACAGAGATCTCAAATATTGCTGGTCAAACCGAGACAGCTAAAAGTTCTGTACTAGTATTGAGTCAAGAAGAACTGGAAGCCACAATAAGAAGAGTCAGTTGTGACCAAACATTGGAGCCCCAGAAGAAATCAATCATTATACAGAATCTGATGATGAGGTTGAAATCGATTTTGTCTTTTCTTTATTCTTTACTTGTTCTGATTTATGACCCAGAATTCCATTTTTCTCAGCCGTTGGATCAATACACAACAAAAATCTCATGTGGATGTTGATGCGCTAGATAATAAGCAAGATGTTCTAGGTACTTATCCATCTTATCGTGATTCTCAAAGATTAGTTTTCGGATGTGAACACTACAAGAGGAACTGCAAACTTGTTGCTTCCTGTTGCAACAAGATATACACTTGCAGATATTGCCATGATGAAGCAAATACTGACCATGTAATGGATAGGTACATGTGCAACAATTGAAATTTTCTCTTATGAAATATGAACATCTTATAAGTTTCTGATACTTTATACTAACCTATGCAGAAAATCCACAACCTTGATGATGTGCATGAAATGTTTGATAATCCAACCAATTGGTCCAACATGCTCAACCATTTCTTGTAACAATTTATCAATGGCTAGATACTACTGCTCCATCTGCAAACTATTTGATGACGAGAGGTGAAATCTCAGATGCTTATATACTGCTTATTGATGATCTTTGCTGATCCAAAATTCTGTGAACAGGAAAATATACCACTGCCCATATTGTAACCTCTGCAGAGTTGGGAAAGGTCTGGGCGTCGACTATTTTCATTGCATGAATTGCAATGCCTGCATGGGAAGGCAACTTTTGGTTCATGTCTGCAGAGAGAAGTGTCTTGAAGACAATTGCCCAATATGCCATGAATACATTTTCACATCCAGCAATCCTGTTAAGGCCCTTTCGTGTGGTCATGTAATGCATTCCACATGTTTTCAGGTATTCATTTCATCATTTCATTTTTTTTTCTTTAACCAGCTATATTGACTCTTTGATGGCTTTCAGGAATACACTTGCTCCAACTATACTTGCCCGATATGCAGCAAGTCATTGGGAGATATGCAGGTGTGTTTGTTATTAACCTAATATACATAGAATGTCATCATATATGAATGATCACACAAAAAACCAGCGTGTATGTTTCCACCATTGCTATTGCTTCTGCAACAACTTGCAATACATGGTCTGTTCAGTAATATTATGACGTATGCAAATGTAATATTAAAACAATGATGAAATGCTTTGACTCCAGAACTCAGGATCAATTGTACTCATTCTTTATATTATAATTTCCAGCAAGTTGAATTTTTATCTCTGCCAGGTATACTTTGGGATGTTGGATGCAATGCTAGCTGAAGAGAAAATTCCAGAGGAGTATTCTGGCAAGACACAGGTTAAGAACACTATATATATATATATATACACACACGCGCACACTGCATGCAATTTTTAAAACCCCAATATACCATGTGAAATGCTCAAATGCATATCTTGAGACCAATTTCAAATACTGTTTTCAGGATATTTTATGCAATGATTGTGAGAAGAGAGGAACTGCATCGTTTCATTGGTTGTACCATAAATGTGCTCGCTGTGGTTCCTACAACACCCGGCTTATCTGAATCAGATAAATTGTGAGTGCGGTTTCATTTCTGCTTGGTAGTGACATGTATATGTCCTAGAGTAGCTTAGATTAGCTTCCTGCATTTTGCCTTTGTTAGTGGTATCAGTATTTTTCTGTGCAGTGGTCTGAACACTAATTCTCAATCAAACAAATTTTCGTGTATGTACCAAACTCAAGTTTTCGAGGATGCTTAGGTATACAAATGTTATATATACTCATAATATGCCAACTTTGTTTCTTTGAAGGCTTTCAATGGTTGCATATACTTCCTTGGGATCTATGGTATTGAAGAGGGATTGGATTGTGTCATAATGATCATGTATAAATTCGAACTTTGTTGTCATTATTTGCATCAAAATAAGTTCCCTCCAGGAAAAACATTGTTGATATTGTCACTGGAGTTATTATGACTAATGTAATTAGCCGTGTTATGGGTGACCTTATTGCTCGGTTCAGATAACACATGTGTATGTGATGCAAGTGAACGTGTATGAAAAAGCTCGCAAACTAAAGCTCATTTTGTATTTTCCTTTAGTAGCACGTCTAGGGCTTCAACTCAATTCACCTCAATCTATATATGTTGAATTGATTCACAATCTCTTAGAAGCATAGCTAAACAAAAACAGAAACCTGGATGGGAAAAGGTCCCAAACTTCTTACATTTACAACTTTATTAACCATATATCGAGCATGTCGATTTCGTGGGTAACAAACTTGACAAACCATTAAACATTTGAATGTAAGAGCTTACCTATGAAAGTTTTGGTCATAATCAATTTAGTCTTTAAATCTTTATCAATCATTTTACATTATACACCAAGAGAAAATTTTGAAAAATGTTAACATATTTACCTAAATTTTCTTGAACAAAAAAAGGATAAAAAAAAATGGGAACATAATTTCAATAGTTTTTTTAAAAAAAGATAACATAATATATAAAATGTTATAAAAAAATAACAAATAATCCAAAATTTCTATCTGAAAAACCAAATTTAATGTTCAAAACAAAAAAATCTTTTTAGCTAATTTACAAATTTATGTTCCTTTATTTGTTCAACAATATTTTACTTCCCTCTAAATAAAAAAATTATGTAAAAATGTTAAATTTTTTTGAAATTTCCCCAATATTCGATTGAAAATTTGAAACTAAACCAATTCTAATATCAAAAATTATGCAGATAAGAGCAACGAATGACAATACAAATGATAATTATGATTGATAATAATAATGTTTGATTTTGTTTCTTGATCATAGATACATATAAGAGAGAAATAATTCCACCATCACTGCTAAAACTGCAAAAACTCTTCGTATCAGAGCCCTATGTTCTTGAGCAAATTCTCCAGAGACCCCCCAGATGAATGGAAACCCTCCTTATCATAATCAAAATTGTTATTATTATTGATCTCGCCCAACCCTACAATAAATGCATACGTTCGACATATGACTGATCCAGCCACTGACTAAGCGGCTCACCACAGCCTACAAAGCACCCTGAGTTCCCATTTTCAGTGAAAAATGGAAAACAAAAAATGTTGAGCAACTCCTGCACAGATTGTCTAACTAATGAGGTCCCTGTGACCCGACTCCTCCTCCCCCAACCCGTCACTATATCAATCCTACTTGGACAAACTCCTGATGATAACATCTCCCTACGAAACCATGCCAGCGTTCTTGATAATGCGGTCACCGCAGTCCCATCTGACATCACATGAAGATTTATAAGCCAATAACATGAGCTTTTCTCACGAACCGCATCTGGGTACACATTTTTCTCGGCTGCCACCTCCCAAACCGAGCCTGCTTCCTCCTTGAGACCCGACTTGTGTAAGAAATCCACTACTGCATCAACCAGCCCCCTCTTACTCTCTCTATCCTCACTGTGCATAAGATCCAAGAACAAACCGGCATGTTCTTTAACATTTTGCCCATCAGGTCCTGCAGATGGCATTGACCGTAGAAAAGCATGGGCTGGATGTCCCGTGACTCCCATCAGCTCACAACAAAACATCATGTCAAAAGATGTCTGCGCCTCTGTACAACAACTAAGCAACAACGTGTAAGTCTGTAAAGAAGGGTTTAATCCTAAACTGTGCATACCCTGTACTAAATTATAAGCATCTGAAAGCCTATGTACCCGAAGAAAAGCACTTAACAATGAATTACATGTAGGCACATTCGGAAGCAAACCAGCATTAAGCATGGCCTGATACCAACCCCACGCCTTTTCAACGTTTCCTGATTTTCCCCACAAATCCACTAGAAGCCCATAAACAGGTTCATCTGGGATCCAGTTTTTCCGGGTCATCTCTTCAAAAATTGCTTCGGCTTCTTCAAGATACCCACAGTGACCAAGAACCTCCATAACTATACTGTAAGTCACTTTATCGGGCTCAAAACCCGCATTTTGCATATCACGATAAAGTTGTAACGCAGTCGGGTAGTTTCTTGCTTTCGCCTGTAGAGCGATCATGATGTTATAAGTTACCAAATTTGGAACGCACCCCTGACCAACCATCTCATAAAACAATTTCAGGGCTGCATCCAAGTGACCCGCTTTTCCCAGGCAATTTATTATAACACTGAAAGTGAACGTATCTGGTGAAAGCCCAGCTTCTTGCATCCTCTGATACATGCTCATGGCTACATCAAGATATCCCGCTTTTGCATGAATGTCAATGAGGGTACAATATGTGACCCGGTCCGGTTCGATACCTTCTCTTTGCATCTGATCAAAAACATCGAGAGATTTGTTAAGAAAATTAGCCCGCCCATAGCTATGAATGAGACGATTATATGTTACCACATTCGGAGGGTGCCCATCTTTAACCATTTGATCAAGCAGCTTGTTAATCGCCCCAAACTGCTTGGCCCGACCCAATATGCCAACCATGGTTGTGTAAGTATGACCATCGTGCTTGAACCCAGGCTGCCTTTTTAACCAATAGAAAAAGCTAAGAGCTATGGAAGGATCTTGAAGCTGTTTAAGTACTTGATTCGCTTGATATGCATCCAATGAACAGTTGAGAGTCCATAATGCCTCTTCAGCTGCTGGACCCCACTTCAGCTGTCTTAATATCTGACCAACGCTCTCCACCATATGAGCTGAACCCGAAAAATGACGACCCGTTTGAGAAACAGACTTTGTAGATACTCCCCGGGTTTCCCTTACAGACATCGTTTCAGCTGAACGGAATTCTGGAGCACGCTGACCAACCATGAAGTGGTTTACACAATCTTTTGACTTTTTAGACTCCCCTTTGACCATGTTGTAATTTTGACTTTTACCCGAGGAGTACTTTTCTGATCTGCCTTTACTGACATTTGAAGATATTTTAGCATTCGGTCTTGTTGGAGCAGATGCCTGTGATTCAACCTTTTTGTAAGTTTTCATGTTTGATGAATTGGTGGTGTTAGTTGAAGTCGTTGTCCCAACTTCAACCTTCTTGTAGGTTTTAGCGGTTGCTGGACGAGCCTTTTCAACCACGTAGTTCTGATTCGAGTCAACAAATGAACTCCCTTCAGTCATAGGAATCTTGTAACTAACCACATCATTTAAAAAGTTGACAGCTGCCATCCCAGCTCTGACAAAATGACCAGTTGTAAGACCAGACGGCTGCATCGTGTCTATTTCATCAGCATAACTTACACAATCAGGTTTTGCCAAAGATGTTGACTTTGATGGGTGATAAACTGGATGGTCAACTATCTTGGACTCAGTTTTACTAGAGGTCAATACTCTAGGGAAGCTTTGGGCACCAAGGTGGATGCTGTTTGTGGATGTCGGGCTCCATTTGCAGCGGTAATTTGCCTTCTAGAAGTGCAAGCTTCATCTTCTGAACATGTGCATGAACCCCCATCTGCGCTGCATCTTGTCCCACTGAGGAAAAAAGACCTAGCCGACTGGGAGAGAACACCAATTTGCTTTGTGCGCAACATCCTCTGCAAAAGTTATAAGAAAAAATATAAAGAAACATGTGTGACTGCTAACCGGAGGCCATATATATACTTCAAAATTGACATAGTGGAGGAATGTGAGAACCTAAATCAAAACTAACGATTTTTCTAATATGACTACGAGCAAGCATGATGAAGGTTTACCATGAAAAGAAAAGTTTTATTTAAGGATTTGTAATCTTTATAAGATAAAAACAATAAAACACTCATTCTTGCTTACTCCCCCCTTTAAAAAGAAAAAGTTATTATGCGACTTCAAGAGTTATAGCATATACTCACAACCTAGACTTAAATGTTAATCATATTCACAAAGTGCACCTTGCAACTCCTTTGATCATGACAAAAACATTGGTCTATAATCTTGATCAAATAGGTTTTGTTTTGCTTAATTAAATATTCCAAGAGACGGTATGTCCATCAAGCACTCTGTAACATTATAATTATTTTGACACCACTGCACAGCACGATCATAATTCGGAAAAATTGTATCTTTTTTACTTGTATCACTATGCGTATTTAGTTCCTCTAGTACCGAAAAGGAAATGTTAAAATAACACTTTGTAAATGAGAAATCAAAAAACTTTACGCATAAAAGCCATTAAAGAGTAAAGACAACGAATTGATCATCCTACTATGTTTAAGCTCTTGTCTTTAAAACTAGCCTCACCATTTACAGCCAAAACATAAAAAAGACCCAAGCTTGAACTTAATAGTCCATCATGGTAATATAAAAAGTCAATATCTACACAACCAATATCTGATTTTTAACACCAAGATCAAATCTTTTCCTTTTTTTAAAAAAAAATAGCTAACAAAATTCATTACCAAATACCAACTTGAAAGATCAAAACTTTTGATCACATTTCCAATAGATTAACATACTTGCAATCTTTTCAACATGTTCACATAACGAATTCAAACAATTGTAATCCAAAAAAAAATAAATTACTTGACAACCACAGGTCAAATAAGAAATGTTTTGTGTTCAATAGACTAATCAAGCACACACTCAAATGTTGGAATTTATGACAAATTTCAAATTTTTCTCTGATTATATTCAAACCAACACCAAAGAATTTCATCAAGAAACCTTTTTCCATTACCAAATACCAAACAAAACACAAAAACATCAAGATTCAACAAAAACA
>JAOXNX010000011.1:25233208-25259619 GCA_028566075.1 Solidago caesia | reverse complement strand
TAGTTTGAGTTGCCACCTTGGGTGAGAGGGGACATATGGATTTAATTTTTAAATTTATGGCTTATAGAATAGAGATTTGTTTAGTATAGTAGCAAGCAAGATTGTAAGATCTAGTATTTTCAAATCTCAAGGTAATCTCTAGACATGAGTTAATTTCTTTTCTATATAACGTCACTTACCGAATTTATAAGTAAATGTAAGATGTCAAGTTGTTACTTTCAGCATATGAACATTTTTTGGATAAATGTTTCTTTTTCATTTTTGTAGTGTAGTATTTAAGAATCATGTGTAAATGTCTCGGATAAATGTTTCTTTGCCATTTTGTGGATAAATGTTCTAGCCATTTTGTGAACTTTGAGAAAAACTATAATATGTTTGCTTTATAGATTATTTAATCAAGACAAGTGAATATATAGATATAGACATTGTAATAGAGCATATCATGCCTTTCTTTTTGAAAAAGAATACCACCTTAGCACAAACTGGTATTTCCTTAAGAATGTTAGCCATTGTATATTTTTCATTAATATGCAAGCATATTTGGCTGCATTGCGACAACATACTTTGCTCATAAATCTTCTTTGCTAAACTTTAGCTTGTAGCAAAAAAGACTAATCACAATAACATAGCATGGACATCAAAATCATTTCAATGAACTTGATCTGGAAAGAACATGCATTTAAGCTTCAATAATAGTACATGAAGTCACCTTGTGATCAACACATCTAGCACCTTTGCACGCTTTAGTTACTTTCGCTATGTAAATTTTGCAATTTCTTAATAATCCATGTAATTTGTGACATATTCCTAGGTGAAAGATACACTACAAGATGCTTTAACAAACTAAAACTTGGAAACCTTTTTAAACCTTGTGGACTTTTATACGGTATTGAGTTTAATGCTTGGCCGTTGACAGTTACTGGAAATTTTCTCTTTGATCAATATTAGATTACATTCTACTTCAAGTCAAGGAAAAAGTTGGTTTTCAAAAATAGGTCGTAAGCTTTTTGGTTTGAAGGCCATCATAACTTATTGGCGTGATGTTACACCAACTAGACCTTTGCCTTTCAACTCGTAATTTTCAATAGTATCTTTAAGTTGTTCCAACACAGAATTAATCTTTAACGCAACTTTATCAAGAGCTCACA
The DNA here is from genome assembly GCA_028566075.1 of Solidago caesia. Taxonomy (NCBI): domain Eukaryota; kingdom Viridiplantae; phylum Streptophyta; class Magnoliopsida; order Asterales; family Asteraceae; genus Solidago; species Solidago caesia. The sequence continues at coordinate 25,258,471 of JAOXNX010000011.1, read as the reverse complement.
AAACTCATTGTGAACTCCCTTAAATCTTGAACCGGTATTTATTTCAAAGAACCTAAGCATCATCATCACAAAGTTTTATAAATTTCATGAAAACATGAACATTGTGATACAAGTCGATCTAAACTGAAGCGACCATTTTTTGGGTTCAACTTAAGACGTTATTTCTTTTTACCCAATTCTTTTTATATAGCCCATTCATTGGGAAATTTACCATGCCCAGTTTAGTTTCTTCCTGAAAGTAATTCAATTTATTAATGCATATTTTGATATTTTCATATAGTTGTGCTCTTACAAGATTATATGAACAGTTATGATAATATTATAGGCTTATAGCAGCTATACTAACATTCCGGCAATAGATTACTTGAAAAATTGACTGAACGTACAGAAATTAGCTTCGACTTTTTTTTTTTAATCTGTTTTTCCTTAAAATTGCTCAATGTTTTTTTTTTAATCTATGTTGTCACACCCAAAATCTAAGGCCACGAGTCAAAATTCTAGCCAAAACAATTTATGTTTTTTCTTTCAAAATTGAACATGCATTTCAAAAGTTCTAAAACAATCCATGATCATAATAATGTTGCTTCTATATACAAGGCTACACAATATATTAACATGCAGCCTTGTTAGTAAATTACATGAAACTCCTGTTTCAAAAAAAAGAAAGTTTTACATGAAACTCACCTGTCTTAACAAGGCTTTCAACATTTCCAATATAATCTCACTAAGTTTTTAGTTTAACGCCACTCTCATGCCTCTTAACTATGGTGCTTAGTTGATTGGTCGAGTTTTCCAAATGTAAACCACCACAATCTCAGTTTTGTTATTACGATTTGTAATTCGAAATATAAGCCATGCATAAAGTTGATTTTAATCGTGCAATTTTGTAAAAGTCAACCACTTTGTGAAATAATGTTGATTTATAGTTGTTTATAATTGTTTCATATTTAATTAAGTTCCTTGAAAATCTCTGTTGTCATATATAGTTTATCTCCTCTCTTATCAACAGGAGCTTGTGCTCTGTTACCATCTTGATTTGGTTCAATCCTTGTACAGACTACAGTTGTACTATTGTAAAGGGACATGCCTGTATATGTGGCTAGGCTTGCATGTTACCCTCTGGTTTGCTTGGCAATATATTTTATAATATCGCTTTTGTGTTGATTCTGAGACTGCGTCTTACATTGAGCTTTAAACCAAATTATATTACCGACACTCTTGCTGTTATGTTTGCTCTAGATCGACTTCATGCATATCTTTTTCTATGAATACCTCTTGTAATCCTGCCATCATCTTGCCTCTATGCTTTATTCATTTCTTCTACATCAGGAAAATGGATAGAGCACTGCTACGATAAGTATGCTCCATGAGTCCGTGTTATTAGCAATACAGCCACATGTATTGAAGTGATGACCAGTATAGTAAAGCAGGTAGAAATCATCAGCGCTCATTAATTTAGGTAGAGAGTATTTTAGGTTTTCACGTGTAAGAGACGATGCATGATTTGCAGGTTTAGAAAATTTAAGTCTGTGGTTATGCTAGGGTTTGATAGTGGTTTTTCTATATCTATATTGCTTTATGGTAAAAAATCTACAAATTAATGGTAAGACCTGCTATAATTTGGACCCCTTCACCTCTCTTATCTTACCAGTCTGTATACATGATTTCTCTTTATGTGCCTAGTTTCTTGTACAATTCATACGTTGCATGATTGGGCCTTTTGGCTAACTTTTACATTTTTATGTTCTCTACCCTCTTACTTCCATGCAGAGATTTCGACATCCCTTTTTTTTATTTTTACATAGTTGCCTCTTTTTTATTTGGACACAGTAAGGTTCGGACCGTGGAGGAGATCTTAACAATTGAGATAAGACCTGGTTGGAAGAAGGGCACAAAAATTACCTTCCCCGAGAAGGGTAACCAAGAACCTGGTGTCATAGCAGCAGACCTCATATTTGTGATTGATGAGAAGCCGCATGATGTTTACACAAGGGAAGGTAATGACTTGTTGATGAATCAAGAAATATCACTTGTGGAGGCTCTCACAGGAAAGACTCTTGAAATCACAACCCTTGATGGAAGAATTCTCGTGATCTCAGTGATCGAAATGGTGAAACCAGGCTATGAGCTAACTGTTCCTAATGAAGGAATGCCGATATCAAAAGAGCCTAGGAAGAAAGGAAATCTCAGAATCAAGTTTGATGTGCGGTACCCGTCAAGGCTTACATCTGAACAGAAGTCTGATTTGAAGAGAGTTCTGGGTGGAAGCTGATAGTTTATTTATTCTTATTTATTTTATTAAAACTTTAAAAGTTGAATTAAGGTTTTTGAAGAAAACCCATGTCAATGGTGTATATGATTCAGTTTGGTGCATGGTTTCTGGTATTTTAGCGGTTGGTGGTTTCAGCCAGTCTAGACTAATGAGAATGGGCACATATTGTTGGCGAGTAACTCGCATTAGATAAATGAAACAACTTGCTCCGTAGGTTTTACATCGTCATTTGGTGTTGATTGATACTTATTTTGAAACCTGCTTGGTTTTTGGAGTTGTCTAAATGGTGTTCAATACATGAACTTGAACAGGGTCAGTACTAGAAGCTCATTTTATCTAAAACTTGGATCTCTTTTGCATTTTTGTACAAGCTTGCTACTTCTGAAGAAGCCGGTTCTGCAAGCGCTTGATCTTTTGTAGGTTATTTGTTTGCAACTTTGAGGGTCCTGCTTGTTTGTTAATTTTTCCCTGACCATGTGAGAGTGTTCTGCATGAACCATATAGATTATCAAACGAGGGATGTTATAGTAACGATGGCCGTAATCAAATACACATGATGATTCAAGCCTTACTTGAGATGTAGGGATGATTTATGGGTGCAACTACGACCCATAAACTTTACTTGCTGAGTTGCTGTTAGGGTAAAAGTTTTCCTTGAGAGTTCGCTTTGATATATTTCATTGTTTATCTGCTATGGCTTTAATTCTGATTTATCGAATGACAGTTTCGAAGTGAAAGAAGAGTTCTTTTCTTTTATTCTTGATTCTTTTTCTATTTGCGGTATTGATATAAAGACAACCAAACTGACATCACAACAATAGCTGTTCTTGTCCAAGTTGGATCAACAGAGCCATTGACTCGAAACGACAGACATAATCACGTAAATAATAAAAGTATACATATGCAACTCAAGTTTAATACAATTATACCTGCTACTTGATAATCTATACCACTCTAGCAATCTCATTTTCTAGTTATAAATGTAACGTTTTACATTTCAAACTTGAGCTTTAGCAGATTTCTTCTCCATCTCGACCGTGGCATCACCACCACCACCACCATGTACGTTGGCGTTGCTAGCTTTGTACCTATACCACCTTGAAATAACCAAAAAGTAACATAAATTCCCAAGTCCCATAGCAGTTATCAAGAAGTAAAAATAGTCCAGTCTACCCTTGTTAAGATCCTCAGGCAACCAGTTCCCAGTGGGTGCCCCCTTGGTCGTCCTATGAATAATCATTATCAAAAAACTATTCAAATAACTTGATGCTGCCATCCCGCAGAAGAAAAACGCACCAGCAACACTTCTCATGTTCTCAGGAAACTGTTTGTAGTAAAACTCAACTAAACCTATAGAAGTAAATGACTCGGCAAACCCAGCTAATGATAGTTGTGGAACTAGCCATAATGCAGACATTGATGAAATATCGCCTCTGTGGGGTTCATACCCTAATGTTGGTTTTGTAATAGCAAGATGTCTCCTTTTTTCTTCCACTAAAGCCGAAACAAGTGAAGCTACAACAGTTAAAGATATCCCAAACCCGATTCTTTGGAGGAGTGAGATGCCACCTTCTTTGCCAGTTATGCGACGAAGCTGAGGAACGATGAGACGGTCGTATATTGGTATGAATAGGACTAGAGTGATCATGGTGAAGACAGTGTACGAAGCAGCTGGAATTCGGAAGCCGAAAACGTGTCTGTTGGATTGAAGGGCTTGAAACACAACATATTGGGTTTGTTGGGTCATTGCTATTGAGTATATGATGGCTGAAGCCCATATGGGTACAACTTTTAATACACATTTTAATTCTTCTATTTGTTGGATACTGCATAGCTTCCACGGGTAGGATGCTGATCCGTCTGGGTTGATTTTGTCTTCGGGCGTTATGATCGCCGCTTTGTTAAGAAATCTGAAACAAAAACCAATTTAATTTGCGATTATCGATCATCCTGCATACTTTCCTAATTAAACGGAAGATACACGTCATTAATGAGACCTGATGCCGCAACACAACCATCAAGCCATCTCCAATGTTTGCACCAACACATCAAAATGGTATAATCTATCAGTACAACATTATTTATCACACCAAATCTTATAATTCACTTATTTATCATATATAATTAACATATAACTTATAATTTAAGCTATATAAGTTATGTTCTTAAAACAAGTTTATTAAGATCTTTAAAACTTATACCATATTGACTATGTTTTAATTTTTTTTTTTATCAATCACTTATAAGTTTCGTTAAAAATTGTAATTAACTATTATAACAATTAATGTTTAAAAAATAGTTATGTGGATATGAAATATTAGAATAGTTAAAATGATACAAATGAATGTATAATTGTAAGTTTTGGTGTATAAAAAGTTCATATAACTATTTGATGTATAAATTTAGTACAATACATCGGAGATGAATGTAGATATATTTTCAAATGATCCCTCTTTTGCATTAAATGGTACAAATTTTTGGTGCAAATATTAGAGATGCTCTTGGTATTGCTAGATAAAAGGTATGTTAATATATATGTATATCATACTAGGATAGGATATATAAACGAACAAACACATACAAGAATGTTTGCGAACATAAACAAACAAACACGACATATGTTCATGTTTTTGCGTTTAACTAAACGAACAGGAAATATTGTTCGTGTTCGTTTGTTTATTCAATCAACGAATGTGCCGAACAGTTTCACAAATTGTCACCTGTTCATTTACATCTCTAACTACACATAAATGGATCAAATCTTTTTCTATGAAAACCCAATCATTAATTGTACATTATTATTAACTAAAGAGTTTGTTTTTGAATTGAGTACCTTCTAGACAACGTACAATAATTTAACTTAGGTAAGTTAGGTTATCAACTTTAGTCAAAGGCGGGTGTGTGATTGAAGTTTGACTTTTGACGTGGCATGTGGAGAACTTTTAAAAATTTCCAATAATTGAAAAGAGACTAATTAAGATCACTTATTCATGGACCTTGCATAATATGGTTGTTACAAATTTAATCCTTATAATAATGAAAATGATCTTACAAATGAAGTATTCTAGTCTTCTAGGGTGTTTTATCCAGCAAACATATCGTATCCTGTGTGAACTAGCTAGGATTGTGTTTTTTAAGGGTAAAATTGACATAAAAAGAAATGGTCCATTATTATAAGTGTAGGTACCAGCTGCAATAATAACTATTGATGTTACGTAAAAGTTGGAAATGTGAACACAAAGTTTTACATGAACATGCCAATTGTGAAAGTCATTTTCAAACTTTTTTTGGCTGGTCCCTTCCTTACCTATATATATATATAGAGTATCTTCTTCTAGCTATTAACCAACAATTGTTGGCCAATACTCATATGCCCAAAATCCTACTTTAATTACACAAAGTAGAAAATGAAATGTGTTAGTTAACTTAAATGGATCAATGTTGATCGATGCAGAGATAGGATCGAGTTACTGGCATAACTAAAAGCACGTAAAGTACGAAAATTGAAGTGTATTTTTTTCTTATAAAAGACTAAAAGTGTGTCACCGAAGATATTGAAGGACTTATTTATGAAAGTGGCAATCACATTTTGTCCACATCAAAGATGGTATGCTAAGTACCAAAAAAGGCTTAAATGATTGAATGATATGTGTTGTTATACTTTATACAGTGACGGAGCTATATGGAAGTCAAGGGTGACCGTGGCGACTTCACAGTGTCTATAAAATTTTATATTTTTAGTATTATTTTTATGTATTAGTGTAGTTCAAAGCTAATTGGCCACCCAACAAAACATACATTTAGAATCCCATATGACCCACTCCAGCTCAACTTAAAGTTACTGGTCTATTTTATACACGTGTTAGTATGTTATAAATTGTTCGGTCCCCTAAAATTATGGCTTCGCCACTGACTGTATATACTTGTTGCCCATAGATTGATCCGAAGACAAGTGGAATATTAACGCGTTAATTAACAGGTGCTTGACTTTTGAGAGTTCAATTTTCACTTAATATTTGTTTTAGATTTTTACGAACGTTTTAATTAAGTCAGTCAATCTGTAACGCGATAACCATCACATACATTATCATCTTATGAGACAAAAGATTTCGGAGGCTGATTTTGTTTCAATTACTATTGTGGGTCACTCTAAAGCTTTCATATGGAAGAGAGTCGACGGAAGAGTGTCGACGATGTTGAGATGTGACAATAAACATGAAAATGCATGTCTTAAGTTGTTCTTACAAAATTGTGATTATTACTTTTCTGTCACACACTTTTTTTTTTGTTTTTTGTTTTTTGTTTATTTGTTTTTTGTAAACGTAATTATCAGATAATCACTTCAAAACGTTATCTCAAATACTTCCGAGTCAGCTAAATATCAACTTATTAGAGTTAGAGACTTAGAGTTATAGTTAGAAACAAGTTGCCACAGTTATACTTTCGAATGGCAAAATAAAGACCCAAAAGAGGCATATTTGTTCAGACGGAACTTCGCCATTCGATTATATTGTTAACACATTTTACCTTTGTTTATTAGAGAAATTAATTAATAAGTTGATATATGAAACTCAAAAATTTTAGATTATTACAAAAAGAAAGCAAAATTTATCACTTAAGTATTTAATTACGTCCAAAAAGCCTCTATAGGTTATGTATTAAAATTAAGCTAGGTAACAAATAGTTATGTATCCATCTTGACTTCTTTCAAACTTTTAATAATGAATTTCCCATTATCAACTTATTTCTTGCAAATGCTGTCTGACATATGTCCACCATGCCAATCCTATTATTCATATTTGATTGCATATATATCATGTCAGAGAATTTTCTTATAAAACAAATAGTTTGTTATTTTAAATAATCTACTCTAATCTTATAGTACTTTTTTAATTTAATAGTTGTCGGTAACAGTTTATTTTATCTTGATAGAATATACTACAAAGAGATCTTGAAACTTAACTCAGTATTAATTTGTTTATAGGGATTATTTAATTAATATGTGGTTTAAGAACACACATACGGTGTAATTAATACGTTAAATATTTTTTTCGAAAAATAAAAAGTATATTTTTCAAGAATAATGTTGATATATTTTTTTAATAATTGCATTTTATGTATGCCTTGGACATATGTTATTATATTATTTCCACAATAAAAGAATCCGAAAAAATTATTGTACTGGAGTTATAACTGTAGGAAACAAAGAAAAAAGTGAATTGACTTCTATAGTTCTATGTATGTTGAATTGTGTGAGAATTTAATGTTTGTTAGTCATGATTTCATTCAAGATATATATAATAATAATACAAAGAACATGCAAAATAAATAAGTAGGTAAAATAAAAATACCTGAATTGAGTCGAGTAAGGTAGAGCTGAATTAGTTGATTTCGGTGGTGTATAATTGTAAAGTGATCTTTGTGTTTCTTGTGGCAGTTTTAACCGTCTCTTTTTTACCGCAACAACAAATACCCTCAACATACTTGTGAATGGACTTCCTTCCGGTTTTACCTTCACATATATTTTTGTACCACCAAAAAACAAGAAACACGAAACCAACATGAAGATAGCCGGGATGGCTAACCCGATAGACCAGCTCACGTCGGATTGAACGTAAACTACTAGAGTAACCGAAACCACTTGGGCGAATGTTAGAGTGAAAAAATACCAGTTGAAAAAACTGTTTATCCCTCTTTTCCCGGACTCCGTGTTTGGATTAAACTGATCAGCACCGAAAGCTAGGTTACACGGCCTAATACCCGCTGCTCCCACTATCATTAACGCGAATCCGGCTAGTAGAAATAGCCATTGAAAAGGTGTGGCACTCACGCACTTGCTACCTTCCTTTGATCCACATTCGGGCGGATGTAGTGCTTTAAATACCGCGGTTAAATCAATTAACAACAGTCCCTGAAGTCGAACATAAAACCGTCATTTGAATAAAGTTGTAGAAAACTAATCGCAAAGCATATGTATTTTATATTTATTTGAAAAGCAGCAATGACATCTTTCTTTTAGTCTGTTTTTCAATAAATTAAAGATACTATATATTAGAAACACGTACGGTGATTCTGCAAGTAACAAAAATATCAAATTACAGTAAAACAAGAGGGACAAACCATGAATGATGCAATGGAAGCGAAGCCTAATGTTTTGTAACGACCGAAATAAGTATCACACAAAAAGGCACCAAGCAGGGTTGAGAAATTGGTGGTGCCATTGAACACATTAAGAAGAGTTGTAGCAGTGATGCTTTTCATATTAAACACAGTCGTTAAGTACACTAACAAATTCGATATCGTTCCAATTGCTCCTAGCTTCTCAAACGTCTCATTTCCTGACAAAATTAGCAGCTCAATTTATTGTAACCATGTGAAATTCAACTTCATATCATATTCATACTTGTTTACAGAAATATATATATGAATCACCTATGATGAAAGGCATAGCTTTGACTCCTCTGTAGTTGATTTCGGGCTCGTCTTCTTCTTCTTCTTCAAGTACCATTTGGACAGCTTTGTCTTTCTCCATTGATGGAATAGTTAAGCTGAAGTTATCTTGTGAAGAAGAATGTGAGAAGGAGGTAGGTTTGATGTTCGTTGGTTGTGAGCTAGGCTTGCTGTATTATATACATTTTATCTACCCGGGCCCGAGTTAAAATATCACTAGCTTCTTTTTTAAATCTATCTACCACTACGGAAAAAATATGATTTACTCACATTTATTTATTCACAATTTATAAGTATGAAAAAACTTAAGAATAATAATAATATTCACATTTATAATTATATAAACAAATGTTCACACTTACAATTGTAAAACTTATCCGCACTTAAAAATATAGATCACAATTTGTAACACCCAATTTCTTCATGTTCCCTCTTACGTAGAGAAATTTGATGTTTCAAATTGACACACTTTTAAATGTGAGCAATTTCTATATTTCTTCTCACTTGTAAGTATAAGTGTGAAAATTGTGATGTTTACTTGAATTTTTATCATTCTTATAAATGTAAATATTTTATACACATCTGTAATGTAAATAAAATGATAACTTTCTTCACACTTTTGAAAAGTGTGAACAAATATGAACAATTTTATAAGATCTAACTCATACAATCAAATAATCAACCCAAAAACAACAAACCAAGGGCAGTCGGTCCGATTCACCACTATTATTATTATGAAAATATTATTACAAAAACAGTGAAGATGTTATAAGGATTATAACACCAGAAAACTAAATCGAATAAGAAAGAAAATTAAAGAAGAAGAAAATATTAAGGATTGTTCATCAATCGATTGTAATGAACACTAACTCGGGTTTTATACTTGTGAAAAATTTATCTGGTACCCTTGACTTTCATTCTTGTCATAATTGACCCAAATCTCTTTCAATCTGGTCCTTCCCTTTTAAGCTAAACAGCAGCAGCACCCTCCTAGCCATTTTATCTTCACTCTAAGTCCTTAATTCCTTTTACATGCCAAGGATCAAAACCTGAAACATTCCAAGTGTGTAAATGATTAGAAGCAATACACAAGTTAAGGTTGATCATGTATAAATTTAACAAAATAGATATAAACAAATGATATTTTTGTTGTGGTGTGGTTTTTGTTTATTCATTTATTTCTATTGTTGGAAACACGGACCGGTTAGTAATATTGCATGTGTTTTGGACTTTTGTCCTAAGTTTTAGAAGTTAAAATGCAATTTTTAAAGCATCTCTAATATTAGCACCAAACACAACATTAAATTTGGTGTAAAATGAGAATATTTTTACACTATATATGACTTCTACTATACAATATATTTTTACTTCAAGATTTTCTTTCAAATATTTTGCAAAAAATAAATTTTATTTTTTAAGTTTTTACATTTAAAAAATAAAATTTGGTAAAAACTAAATATTGCTTAAAATGATAAAAACAAAGAGGATTCTGACATTCTGTAAAACATTTATTCTTTGAATGTGAGTATTCGATGGATCTAGCAAGAGAGAGATGCAGGGGAAAGTAAATGGGAGTAGCATGCCATATGATTGGGAGGAATTGATTAATTGGTTTGTTGAATCAAAATGTCCTAAAAAGGAATGGAATGTGGTACAAAGGATTATACTGGCTGCTAGTGTATTGGATATGGAAGGGAATAAAGAAATAATCAAGTTAGCATTCTCAAGGAGAAGTTAAGTGATAAAATCAAGGAGTGCATCAAGCATAGACTGCTGACTTTGAGGTTTAAAAGATGCATGGATTTTGATGAGCTAAGAAGAAACTGGGAATTGGATTTGATGGGTATATATATGTTGGATTTTGGGTTGCTGTTGATCGTATGTTTAATGGGTGGGATGGGTTGTTAATATGATTAAGGCAAGTATTGAAAAAGTTTTGAAAGTTGTGGATTGATTGATGCAATTGTGAAGCAGAGCATGGACATATGGAATGAAGATATTAACTGGAGAAGATTATTGGGTTAAGGATTAGTTGCATTTAAAAGCTGAAGTCGTATACTAGTATTAATAGTTTTTTTTGTATATGTCTGTAGAATTTGTTGTATAGATTAGATGTATATTGCCATCTAGTAGGTGCTTGGGGTTGTCAAGCACTGAGATTTAGTAAAAGTTTTGTAACTTGTTTGATGAGTAATAAAATATGAGGTACTGCTCTCATTTGAAAATGTTTTTATTAAATAGAGTGGGTTGTTTTGGTACGGGTTGTTCTGGTTGGTCTGGGTTTCGATTAGCAAATGAAAACTGGAGTAAACTCAATAACGGGTCTAAAATGAGCAATTGAAAATAGAGTGTTGGGCACAAGCCCTAAAATGGGTCCAAATTTTTGTAACTTGCATTGATTGTAATAAAAGAGGGGTACACGTACAATGTTGCGGCGATGGCGGTGACTGGATGGTGGCGGCGGTGAATAGGGTGAGTAATTGATGTAAAAGTAAGTGTATGTATTTTATGAGTTAAAAGATAAATGATATAAATAGGTATGAGGGACATATTGCTCATTTCATATATCCCAAAAATGTAACTTTTTAACATGAGGATTTACAATTTTTATATACTAATATATAAATAAATTGAAAAAGTCAATGGCTCCTAAAAACAATTTATGCGATATACATAAATCATATTAAACTAGAATCATACTTGCATAAATACGCGGTAATGTATGGTTTCAAAAGGAAAAATATGTATTTTGGTGTAAATTGAATTTAAAAATTTTAAAACAAAACTCATAAACTTATGTTGGTACAGTGATAAGGGATGACGATGGCCAGTGGTCGGCTTTGTTTATCCTTAGCTTTGGATTGTGTAACAAATGTCTATATTAAAATTATGTTTGTTATTTTTCGGTGAAATATTTAAAGATGGAAATGTTTAGAAATATTTAAAGATAAAAATGATTAGGTAAATAAATATATAAATAATATGAATATAGAAATGATAGGCTAGAAGGGTAATATAGTAAATTTCTTAGGTTGCGTTTAATTATAGAAAATGTTTTATAGTTTTCCATTTCCAAATTTCTACAAAATGAAAAGGGTTTTTCATCTTTAGAAAACGAATAGAAATTTTGAATTTAAAACTAGAAGATATTATTTTCATTTTGCATAAAATTCAAAAACATGTTCAAATCTACTTGGTGGAGGTGGTGGGAGGGGTTAGGGGGGCAGGAAAATAAAATCCGGGGTTCTTAAAATTTGAAAATGAAAAATGGAAATGTGGAAAACAATAATAATGTGTGTTCTAATTTCACATTAAAGTGTAGAAAACAGTGTTATTCATTTTTTTGGAAATTTTTTTTAGAAACTTGTGATTTGATCGCGTTTTCTGTTTTCTTGGAAAACAAAGGGTGCTTTCCTCAACTAAACGCGTGCTTATATTTAAAAATATTCAAACTTTAAGACTAATACTCAAATGATTTATACATAATATAAGTATAGATTACAGAAAAAAACAATTGTGAGTATGTCAATACAATTGGCAGTAACTATAAACAATAAACATACCAATTTTAGATGAATTGATACCCGTTGCCTTTGAAACTTTGGGCTATACATATGAAAATGTATTGGCGGGGGTTCGACTCCTCGCACGTACAGTTTTAAGTGGAGGTATCATACAGGCGCATGTCCTTTACGGGATGAGATTGGCGGGTACCAAAATGATACCAGGAATCAGAGGGTTAATTTTGATTTACTTTTTTTAAACAATAAACATTTAAAAATAAAAGCACAAAATATCAATGATTTATCATAATTCAAACTGTTAATTAGTCACTCATTCTTTATGGACTAGTAAATTTTGAACAAGACAGCTTATGTTTTTTTTTTCCTCTTGTTTTTCTTACTTTTTTTTTCTAGTTAAACATACACGAATATTTAACAACAACAATCCTTAATTTTGATAAATGCGGGGTATAAGATAAGTGATATGTAGACAATTATGCTTTTATCCGATAACTGTTTCCCGTTAATATACACGAATATTCAATATTATATAGTCAACCATTTGAGCCTTTTAAGTCTAACTAGAGGGGTGCCCGCTCAATGTAGCAGCGACGGTGTGGTGACGGCGGCAACTAGTGGTGCTGTTGGCGGCTGCGACGAGTAGTGTAGGTAAATGATGTAAAAGAGGTAGTATATGTATGTTAGGAGTTAAAAGATAAATGATGTAAATAAATAAGAGACATATTGACCATTTCATATATCCTAAAAATATAACTTTTCAATATGAGGGTTTATAATTTTTATGCAATAGTATAGATATAGAAGTATAGATAATAATCCATTATCTTAATTAATTTTAATTTGCACTTCTTGGGCCTCAATCTAGCTATAACCCAAACTAATGAAGTATACTCATATTGTTATAGGCTTAGCCACCAACCTAATTCTAAAACCGAATAAACCAACTTGTTTAACCCTAGCCCGATTCAGGTTTGATGGGTTATTCGGGTACGGTACGATTATTTTCAACACCACGGTCTAGCTTGCATGCATATCGATGACATCAGATAGTAAACATGATTATACGTATTATTAATTTATTTTCTTTTTATTTTGTATGAGACCTTATAGACATATATCAGATATTCAGATGATATTTGTAAGCTGGTCGAAATATATTATCTGAAATATACTCCGCATGTGAATTCCCCATACCCCGCTTATTGCATGATTGAGCACCGTTGTTGTTATTGTTGTATACTTCGTATTTGAATTAGCTAGCTAGGATGGTACAAGATGCAGGCCGGTAAATTGTTTGGGCCGGAAGTCCAAACTATCCCGGCCCTAGCTAGCTAGCTAGGACCTTTAATTTTTAGATTTGCAATTAATTACCATACTAACTTTCATCCACAAATCTGGCTACATAAAGATGTTTAGTACACTATATAGTAGTAATATATATCAATTATGTGTTTTCAAACAATATGTTTTTGGGTAGACATATCTTCTAATGCCACGTCAGCTGATTCGTCTCCGGTTCCTTTGTATTTATACCATTTTGCCACCATCAAATAGTATAAAAAGTTTAAGACCTCCAACCCCATGACTAAATAATAATAGTAATCTAGCTTCGCCTCGTTCAAGTCTTCGGCTAACCAGTTTCTAGACCCGCCTTCACGAGTTGTTCTATGAACAATCGATATCAAGAAACTACTGAAGAAACTCGACATTCCTAGCCCACAAAACAAGAAAGATCCCGCGAAACTCTTCATGTTTTCAGGAAACTCCCTATAGAAAAACTCTACGAAACCAATTATAGCAAACCCTTCTGATAGCCCGGCTACTGACAATTGAAGCACTAACCAATAGGCTGACATGGATGAAATTGCCCCCTTTCCTGTTTCAACCCCAAGTGTTGGCTTGGAATGTGCCACATCTCTTCTTTTTGTTTCGACTATAGCTGCAACAAGCATTGTGAAAATGGCAATGGCTACTCCGACTCCAATTCTTTGAAGTTGTGAAATTCCTTGTCTCTTGCCTGTTATTTTCCGGAGAGATGGAACTATTATTCGGTCATATATTACGATCCATATGGTAAGGGCTAGCATTTGGAAGACGGAGTAGGATGCGGCTGGAACCTGGAATGAGCTTGGCTTGAGTCGTCGGTCGGATTGTAGGGCTTGAAAGACTGCGTAGGTTTGCATTTGGTTAATTGAAACATTGTAGATTATGCAAGATACCCAAATTGGAATAGTTTTGATCACACATTTCACTTCTTCTATTTGTTGGATACTACAAAGTGTCCATCGGTTTTCTGATGTTCCATCAGGGTTAATTTTGTCGTCTGGGGATATGATCGCGGCTTTATTGAGAAACCTGTTATTATAGCAATCACGTCATTAAAGAACAGTTTCATTACATAAATGTTGTTTTTATCACAGCTTATTTAGGGTTCAGCGTTTATGGTTTAATACATACCTGAGTTGTTTGCTGTATGGAAGCTTTAAATTGATGGATTTCGGGGAAACATGATTGAACAGGGAAACTGATGGTTCCTCTGGAATAGTCAATTCTCTCTTCTTGACAGTGGCCACGAGGACTTGAAAAATACTTGTTAAAGGGCTGCCATCAGGCGGCACTCTGACGTAAATCCTTGTTCCCACAAAAAACACGGCACATGATAGGAACATAAGGAGCGTTGGGATAGCTAACCCGATGGCCCAATTGATATTCGCTTGCACATAGACAATGATAGTCAATGATACCATCATAGCGAAAGTGAATGTGAAGTAGTACCAATTGAAGAAACTTGCAATTCCCCTTTGGCCAGCTTCTGTATTTGGGTTGAACTGGTCTGCACCAAAAGCCAAGTTACATGGCCGGATCCCACTAGCTCCTATAATTAGAAACACGAAACCAGAGAGCAAGAAAGCCATTTGCCATGGTGTTGGTCCGACGCAGAGGGAGCCGTTTACACAATGAGGTGGATGAAGCGTTGTGACTGCTGCCGTTAATGTTAGCACAAGCATCCCCTGAATTAAAACATATAAGTTAAAAAAATGTGAACATAGTAAAAGAATATATATTAATTGAAATAAAATAGGAATATGATAATCATATATGTAAACTAAAAGGAGATCGACATGTTTAAAAAAAACAACTAGCTAGATATATTAGACAATAAGAGATGGTCTGTACGTACCAGGAATGATGAACAAGAAGCCGTTCCTAAAACCTTGTACCGACCGAAATAAGTGTCAGAGAGAAAAGCTCCACCTAGTGTACCGAAGTTACAAGTACCGTTGAATACGTTGATAAGATTAGTAGCAGTTATCGACTTCATATTGAATACCGTAGTTAGGTATACAAGTAGATTTGTAGATGTCCCAATCGTTCCTAGCTTCTCAAATGTCTCATTCCCTACATGATGTGGAAAATCAAAATTATTCAAACAAAAATACTTGAATTATTGGGTGTGTATGGTTGCAACTTGTGTTTATAAAAAGTCTTCAAAAACTCTTACAGATCGAGATGGTTGAGATTTTTGTCATATTATTAGCTTAACGTTGTAGTTCGCTAATACGAGTAGCTAGTAAGAACGAATTTGGATCAAAGTATTGAAGAACTTTCAAGTGCTTATACAAATCCGGTAAATCTTGTTAATTTAATTAGTTCTAGATACATAAATTCTAAACCTATGACTAACAATTTCTTTACCGTTTTAAAGAAAATATCAAAAACCATCAACTGATCAAACTATATTAATTAATTGTATGATGAAAACTAGTAGGCTTAATCAAAGACATACACAATTCATTAAAATCCTGAAAAATCCTACTGTTAGCTGGGTACTTCATGCATTAATAACTAACTAGACGGAAGCCCGCGCGATGCGACGGCGATGGTGGTAGCAGTGGTGGTGGTAGCGGTGGCAGTGTGGTAATGGCGGCGACGGGTGGTGGCGGTAGCGGTGTGATTATTAATGTATAAATAATTGATGTAAAAGGGAGTAGTGTAGTTATTTTAAGGGTTGATGGATGTATGTTGTAAATAATTTTATTAAGGGTATTATAGGTATATTACATGAAGATATTTAAATTAGTTAATAAATGATAGGGGTAGTTCAATAGACTTTTTTGAGAAAAAGAGGGGGGTTTGTTCTTTTATTAAAGAGTATAGATAGTAAAAGTATATATACTTGAGCTCTCCGTCCCCAAACCCTGCAAATAGCAGAATTGGATATGGTTGTTGTTGATAGTTAAGCTCTTTGTATGTTGATTAGTATGGGTAGAAATATACCTATAACAAAAGGCATGGCTTTGACTCCTCTGTAGTTAAGCTCTTTGAGTTCTTCTACTTTCTCAGCTCCATTAATCTCCATATCTTTCTTCTTCATATCCATGACTCTCACACTTTTAATTCTCTCTTTCTTTCTATATGTATATCTATATCTATATCTATGTAAGTGTAGTAAAAAAATGTGATAAGCGTGTGTGTGAGTCTTTGGCTCACAACATATATAAGTTTCACATATAAGAGGGAAATGAATGACATACATAATGTACGTATTTATAGAAACCACAAGACAGTCACAAAAGGATGATTGGAGGACTTGGGAGGAGTGGGTCCTATTTGGCTTTAAGACAACGTGAGGTAGACTGCCACACCGTGTGTGGTGTGTCAGATATCCGTGTATTAGACCATCATTAACCGTTCAACTTTTTCACCTATATTTTTTGCAGTCACGTCAGCATCATCATCTCACCACAATCACCTTTTCTTTTTCCCATTAACCCTTCACCTTTAAATTTAATACCACAATATATCCCACAATGTCCAACAATTTAACCGATCAAAATAAAACAAATAATATGAAAATATAAAGACCACCTTTACCTCATTCACCTTAGGTGAATGAAATCATCCACCCTTTCTTCACCTATGCATTTCATCTTCCTACCTTAATCTTTCACCTTTCGCTAACCTACTTTCACCTAAGCATTTCACCCACTCTTAAGGATGCTTTAGGGGTGTGAAAACAAAACTGAAAAACTGATAAACCAGATCGAACCGCTTGATATGAAACTGAAAAAACAGAACTTAAAAAAACCAAAATCCAAAAAACCGGTATAGTACTGTTCGGTTACAAATTTTTAATTTTTGGTATGACCGAACTGCGGGTAGACACCTAATATGGTCAGTCTCAGAGAGTAAATAGAATAACTGAACTGTGAAAAATGGTTTAAAATTTGTAACTAATCGAATCCAAATCACCCCGTTTACACCCTTGACCCTTTATGCATAATTTTGATTAAGACCCCTCAAACTTACCGTTAAAATAAATATTTAAACTTTACATGTGTAAAACCAGTATTTATTTATACGTTCGTTTGATAATGTGTCAGTTACTATGCTTTATTTGTCACTCAATTAAAGTAATAATGGATAGTAATGCTAAATGAGTACGTACTTAGTTAATTTCTAGCACTTTAACTAAATTATACACAAGAAAATATCTTTTATGTTTTGTTTCTATGTCTTCAATGCTGTGGGGCAAAATGGATTGTTACATTAATTGGTTTTGCCTACGTCGATTTCTTATGTTAGGTGGTTGTTAACTTGTCTAGACGATGGTGTCTGGTAGTGATGACATGTAGAAATAGAGGTCAGAAGTTCTTTTAATCATAGTTTTACTTAATTAAGTCACATTCTCTTAGTTATATGACCTGTTAAAACTAATAATGAACCGGTTATCCATTTTAATGATACACATAGATGTATGGTTAATTGTAATAGGAAATTACAAGAATCATTTTACTTGGTAGACTGGTTATAAGTTACTGTATAACTCAATCCATCATCTTGACCACACTTTAAATGTAAACATTGTTTGGCTTGTAGATTATAGTCGTGGACATAGCCTTTTTTTTATGGCGGGACCTAAAAATATAAAGGGTAAAAACATGTCCCTACAACAAATATTTAACTTTTACGAGTACAATCATTTTACGCACTTTTAAACAATGTGTATAATTTCGTTAATTTATTCATAATTTTGTTTATAATTTTGTTACAGGGTATGCAGTTATGCACCCATACATCACGTATATTCTCACCCTCAGACCCACAATTGAAAGACATGGGTTGTCCTTAATTAATTTTTTCGCAGACAACATATAAAGCAAATAGATAACACATATCTAAAAGATTGTTTTTTCATCTTTACGTAGTATTCAATTATTCATCTAAGATACGTCTCGCTACCATATCTAAAACGTTCCACCAGAAGGTGGTCCACGCGCCTTACACGTATTTACAAAATTGCGTGTAACCAATGGCGGAGCTACATAGAGGCCAAGGGTGGCCGTGACAACCCTACAATGTCTATAAAACTCTATATTTTTAGTATTATTTTTATGTATTAGTTTAGTTCAAAGCTAATTAGCCACCCAACAAAACGTACACCCAGAATCTTATACGTCCACCCCAGCTCAATTTAAAGTTACTAGTCTATTTTATATACTTGTCAGTATCTTGTAAACTGTTTGGCTACCTGAGACTTAAAATTCTGGTTTCGTCACGGCCTGTAACGGGCGTAAGCCACCTCCATTGACCGGTGAGCGTATGCATAGATTTTAGAGAGTGTAATTATGGTGGCAGTTTTTTTAGGATTAGACAACGGCAAGCACACTTGTATGGGTCGATACTACTGGGACTTTGAAAACATCCATTCATATATATAAATTATGTATTTCCGTTATCCGCATGTTTCGTCCATGAAAAAGGGACTAGCCATTACTTCTAGTTGCGAGTCATGGAGCGATATGTTTGTATTTGCTTGTTATTAATTGTTTATTGTATTTAAAATTAGCACATATCACATATATACTTACGACGTAGATGCACTTTTTGAGTTCCATGTTTAAAAATCACTTCTCAGCTTTTAAATTTTGCAATAACTCATAAGTAATTAATTAAATCACTTTTATACACTCTTGAATACCCTCTAATTACATATCTATTTACCAATAAATATAAAAGAGAGTCTTAAGATACCTATTGATTAAGTAAGAACCATTGAATAGATTTTAACATTAAATTCGAACCACTAGATTAAAATGATGATGTCATATTTGACTTAAGTTTGAGTCAAGACCATTCTAAGCCATTCATTTTAAGAATTTTTTTAGGGTTTAATGTCTCGGAATGTAATGAACTATACACGAATCTTTATGTTGTGTAATGAACTACTCGAGTGTTCATTGTATGTAATGAACTTTCGAATCTCGGCTATTGGATGTACCTGACCAATCAAAAACTTGAAAACTGACAACGTGGCATTGGACGTGGCATCTTATATGGTTGCCACATATGCCCGGTTACATCCAATAACCGGGATTTGAAAGTTCATTACATACAATGAACACCCGAGTAGTTCATTACACAACATAAACATTCTTGTATAGTTTCTTACATTCTGAGACCCTTAACCCATTATTTTTATTAAACCCCTTCTAATTAATTGTCAAAGTTCAATATAATTTTCTAAACTCTTTTTCAACTTTAAATTTTAAAAAATTTCTTAAACGCTCATTCTAATCATAATCGTTTCGTTTATTCTTTTTGATTTCCTACTAATCTCGTAGGTTCGTTTGTTTTCTTCAAATTCTTTGTTAGTATATTTGTTCTTCTTTGTATTTCTTATTAGTATAAATTGCAGGTATTTTTAACACAAAAACAATCAATTTATTTGGGTTGGTCTATATTAATAAATTATGTTGTTACATAAGTTTTTGCTCTTCATATAATGGCATCAATTTGAGATATATTGTCTTAAATGATATTCGTTTTGATTGTGTATATTATATCTTCTTCGTTTCTCATTACAGAATCATCACACGCCAATTGGTTTGGATATTGTTGTTGTAGTTGTTGATATTCTTTTCTAACTACAAGAAATGATTCAAATAGTAAGTACTCATACAAACATTGTGTTTTATGTCTTCGAAATATTTTTATTTGTTATGACACACACATAAGCTGATTAATTGTATATTTAATTTGGAGAACACTGAAATTTGGATGAATATTTAACAAACTGATTTGAGTTGAAATAATCTAAGTTTTAGTCCGACCAACCCTCGGTGATTACTATGAAAACGAATGAGTGATAAGCTTTCGTTTGGTTTTTATTTTTTGCATAGAAAACAACATGAGGCTGGAAGTGAAAAAAACTTAACATTGAGGTTACTATGAAAGTGAATAAACTGTGAGACTTTGTTTTGGTTTTCAAATTTAAACGTGTTTTCGGATGATATGAAATTTATAACATTTAAACTAATTTGTCCGTATGTATTATTTACATAACCATTTAAGCTAGTTGGATTTCAAATAAACTATACATTTCAAAACTCATCTTTTTACGAGAAAAGAAATCTAGTTACATTACATATTCCAATCCAATATATATACGAACAACTTTTGATGATTTTTAAATATATATTTTGTTTCTACAGGTTGGTTTCGATTTCTTTATTGACCCAAAGTTACAACATGTACGCAGATAATGTATTTTAGTTTACTTTCAATGCAGTACATGTCTTGTTTCGAAAGGCAGACATATAAGTGATATAACCACACAAAATTAAATAGGGCAATATTTATATTGATCAGTCACGTAGGACCCAATGTAAAATTTTTGGCCAACGGTCAAAGCATAAGTCGACAAGCTCAAGTGGCATGCAGACTAGTACATACAAAATTACAAACACGTATTATACACATAACATAGACATCCAATTAAGAATTTAAGATAGATGTGTTGGATTTGAACTTGTTTTCCTTCATCTCAACCTCTCATACTGGCATCAAGATAATTTTTTATTTTTTATTTTTTATCAAAAGATAAGATTTAAAGACCAGAGAGAAAAACAAAAACAAAATAACATTCATTTGTCATACTGAGCTTTTGATTTAATGGTCTAAGAGAAGGTAAAAGGCTTTGCATTTTTTGAGGTCTTGATTTAAATTCGGGCAATAACATTTCATTACAAATTTTGAAAAACCAACTCCTTGTAACTAACATTTGCCGTTCAAAAAAAAAATTCATTTGAAGAATAAATTTTTACTGTTATATTTACCGAATCATTCTTATTGATTAGCCCAACTATTTACGGTTAATAGTAACTACTTAGATTAAATTTAGTACGTGAATTATTATAACATAAAAACTCGGGAGGGTATGTGACATATTCGAATCATCGATATTTAATTATTCTTATATGATTATACATGTGGTTTGTTTATTTTCTATATATGCCTTTACTTCTCTTATTCGAAGCAATAAATCTCAATACATGTGTTGTCAAAGGGAAACAAGAAAAGAGAATTAGTCGTTGCATGTGGTTTAATGCAATGTTTTAAAAGGCCGGTTCAACCGGTTGAATCGCTATATTATTTTATTGTTGGTTGGGCGGTTTAACTGTAAACGGTTTTTTAGTAAAACCAATCTGTTTTTTCGATTGAATCGATCAGTTTTATGTCTCCAGTAAAAACTAATCATAAATCGTGTCCATTTTATTTTTTTGTATTGTTAAATTTAAATATTATTATTCTTTATTTATTTAATATGATAAGTGTATGTATAAATTAAATGACATTTTTATTGATATGGTAATTATATACATAAATTATAGGTAAAAAATTTTTTGTTTTTAGTCGATCATGTTTAACCGGACGATATAACCGTTTTCGAACATTAAACCAATTTTTAAAAAATTGGTCTTTAAAACATTGGTTTTAGTGCTATCTTTTTGCTTAAGCCTTTTGGATTTGTTTTTTTCATTTTATAATAAGTCAAACCAAACATTATGGAACTAATCATCATAATCATTTTCACCTATAATGCTGACAAAAAATGCTAGACAAAAGATATACACTACCTAATGATTAAGATGTAGCAATAACTGGTTAGACCAATGGGAGTGGGGAAAGCCCCTACTCGTGCCATGTAGCAGATGAGATGGCAATGGGGCATTTTTATTTTTTTGTGGGAGTGGGAAAGCCCCAAAGGAAGCCCCTATGGACCCACCATTTGTTTTATTTTATACATTTAATTTAATATATTAATAATAAAAATAAAAATAAAAGTACAATGTTGACTTGTTTTGTGTGAAAAGGCTGCAAAAAGGAATAAAGACAAAGAAGGGCAGAGCGTCTCATTTGGAAAGTGACACAAAACCCAAAGCTATAAAATGCCCTGCGGGGTGGTAGAAGGGGGGCATTATGGGGCATTTTTGGCTTAAAAAAGTGTAAGGCACGCCTCCATTCCCATTGGTCTTACGAAAAGCTTATCGGGTGAACACACTTTCTTTTTTTTTAATTGAAAACATCAATCAAGATACAAGTACAAATATAATTGAGATAATGACACAGACACAAGTTGTGCTTGTGACCACTTACTCAATTTTATACATACATACGATTTCATTTGAATAGATCGAACCCCTCCACTACACACTTCGGTCAAAGTGATAATATAAGGGGGGAGGGACTGGTTTTACATATCCCTCCCTTCACCAATTTTTCACATTATCAATACCCAATAAAAACCTTTCAACTCACACTACACCCCAATTTTCACCAATTTGGTGACATTGGTTTCACCTAATCACCTAATTGCCACATCACCTTTTCTTTTCCATCAATACCCAATAAATTTATTTATTTTTTGTTTTAATGGCATATAGCCGTTTGGATCCGTTGGGGGTGGGCCCCTTTTCATTTCATCCTCCTCTCTCTCCTTGGTGGTGTCTACCGATCCACCACCTCACCGCCATTTACTGACCGGGACGCGACGGTGTTACCGCCTCACCGATGCCATCACCGATCCATTCCCCGACCCACTCCAATGGGCAACTAATGGTGTAAATACATTTATGGTAATATAATAGTCTGCATTATTTACAATAACAAAAAGAAGAGTTAACGACGTAAATAGTTCATGTAGTTTGTCAAAAAAATCACGTTTCGTCCCTGTGGTTTAAAAACCTCACTGGTAGTTCTTTATAGAAGGATAAGGTTCATGTTTGGTCTGATAGACTTACGGTCGTTATCTCCCATTCGTTAAAACCCTCACGTGCCTCCCACGTGAGAGTATTTTGGTACTTTCCACCCCTAAAGGACCATTGGTGATATTTTATTTTATTTTTACCATTTTCTTCTTTCTCTTTATTCTTATTACCTTAATTTAATAATACATATATGTTTTTATATATGTTTTTTTTAGCTATTTATTATTATCGTCATCAACAAAGATACATATATTTTTATCTATATCTATATCTATACACACATATACATATATCATCAAATTAATAAAGAAAAAGAAGAAAGTAAACAACTCCGACCACCGTGACCTCATCTGACCACCGGCCACGACCCCATCTCTCTCCCTTTGATTTTCTTCCACCATTTTAATACCCATCACAGATCTATACTCATTCTTTTCAATATTAACAGTTATCGATAAAGAGGGAATAAAATAATCGCCGGAAATCGAGCTTTTAAAAAAGTTGTCGGTGCTGGAGAAGATTGGCGATGGTGGTGGTTGGTAAAGGTGATTGTTGACAGGAAACCGATTCAATAAGGTAATCATCATTGCCTCTAAAAAAGAGGGTGTTTGGTAAACAGAATGTAGTTATGAACAAGATCATAAATTAGTATCTGTATACAGAAAGTAAAGAAAGGATAAGATCCATCGATCGATCTAAAGGGTTGTTGAAAATCAGAGAGCAAATTGAAAATCATTGGAAACACCCACTTCCTTCTGCTAAAAAAAAAGCAACATTTAATCATCATCATCATCATAGCCTCTCATTATATTTCCATTTCCATATAAGAAGAATCCAAGAATAGTGGCAGCAGCTAAAGAAGCTGCAGTAGTAATAGTAATAGTAGTAGTAGTATTAGTGGTAGTAGTACCAGAATAAACAAGCAATTGGCCTCAAATGGGAATTTGGTCTAGTAGCTTGATTATGCCTGAGATTAAGATCAAGTAAGCATAATATTATGTGTTTGTGTGTGTGTGTATATATATGCATAGAGAGACAGAGAGAGGGTGGAAATCATGAGCTCAGATCTGTTAATAAGAAGAAAAGAAAGAAGAAAGTGGTACAAAAAAAAAAACCAATGGTCCTTTAGGGGTGGAAAGTACCAAAATACCTTCACGTGGGAGGCACGTGAGGGTTTTAATGGATGAGAGATAACGGCCGTCAGTTCATCGGACGAAAGATGAACCTTATCCTCCTATAAAAGACTACCAGTGAGGTTTTTGAACCATAGGGACGAAACGTGATTTTTTTTGACAAACCACAGGGACCATTTATGTCGTTAACTATAAAAAGAAAAGAAATAAGAAAAGAAAAGATGATATATATATAGTTATATACGCATATGTAAATCAACAATTATTATTTTTAGATGGAAAAATAAGTAATAAAATCAGAAAAATATGTTTAAACTCATGACTAAAAATATTTAAAGGATTGATTAATACGTAAGACAGAATTGAGAGTAAAAAGAACAAAAGAAAATGGTAATGTGCGAGTCATGTATTAAGAGGATTAGAAATAAGGAAATGATATAACCTTCTAAAGATTAGTCTAAAAATCTTTCTAAAATCACAAGATGATGACATGTGAATTCCACTAAATCTCTTTACTAATCTTATTCTTTAATTTTTCCATATGTCATCATCTTGTGGTTAGAAGGATTTTTAGACTATATTTTTAGGATGATTTATCATTTCATTTAGAAATATATTTTGCCTATTTTATTTTATAAGTAAATATATCATAATCAACTTATACATGACAATGTTTAGTTTTAGATAAATTACATATTTTTAAGGGGATGGTTTGGATGATGTTGGCTGTTTAAATTTTTGGTACAGTTAGCTTGAAAATCAGGGTGTCATTTTTGTAATATATCAATCATCCATTTATTTATGTGTGTAACTGTATCTATCAAATATACGGT
>JAOXNX010000011.1:25206972-25219642 GCA_028566075.1 Solidago caesia | reverse complement strand
TCATTTTATGTCTTTTTCTAATCAATATTTTTTTTAAAAAAATTTCTTTTTGACTATAAAATGTCAACTAAATAAGACCTATATTTACACAGTGATTATTTTAAGGTGTCCGTGTGTTAACACGGATCCCTAATCTAGTGTATATTAAAGGAATAAGAATGTGAATAGTACTTTATTCACAGACTAAGCATATATATTTTGTTTGCCAAAATTCTAATTAAAAAGATTGCAGCTCAATTGATTGGCTTCTTTACCTTGAAAAAGATTACCCGGTTTGAATCCTAGCCATCCCCTTTTATTTTTCTTTTTATTTTTCAGCCAACCCAATCAAAAATGGGGTCTATTTAGGCTTCATCCATTGAAAAAAAAAAATTGGGCTTGGAAAATAACTTTTGTCGGGCCAGGTTTTTTTCTTCCTTTTTAAAAACATTTTTTTATTTACTTTTTAAAAACATAGTTTTAGTTAATTACATTTACTGGAGTATTTGTAGATATTATAGTTTTGTTTTTGGTGTGTTTGCCTACAAATTTTTCCTTTGATTTTTTTTTTTATATTTGCTTATTTGTTTTTTTGTTTTGGTTGTTTGTTTTTATTTTTTTTCTTTTTTATCTTTGGATTTTTTTGTGTTTTGACTTTTTGTTGCCATACCTAATTAAGACGTATGTCTATGAACAATAAACAACCTGTAAACCATATATACTTAATAGCCTGAATATTAAAAAATATTTTTTGATTTTATTTTCGGTTTCGGGGTTTTTTTTTTAAAATTATGTTTTACGAAATTATTGATATGGGAGTAACACCTTTATGTTGTTGTGTTTTTGGTATTTTCTTTAAAGAAAAAAACGAGCAAAAACAATAATTGCGTCCCCGCAACGCAGGAATTTGAATCACCTAGTAATATTAATGGCATTTATAAGAAATTAGTATATAATGTATTAAAACTAATCTAATAAAATAATGGTACAGTTTGGTTTATTTGGTTTGGGTTTTCACATGCATCCAAAAATCAAACCACTATTTGGTTTTTCCATAAGCAAAAACCATAAAGTCGTTTTTTTCATTTGAGGCAGCTTTTTGGATTGGTTTTTGTTGATTTTGATAATTTTTTTGGTTTGGTTTTTGCTCACCCTTACTCATCATCTCCCCATTGGGTATCGGGAATTCCATATCGGGTAATCGAGAATATCATATTTGGCTAAGTATAAATTCACTTACATAAACTTAATATGCACAAATAATTTTGATGTAAAAGTTAACCAATAAAACGTGAAATCCAACCTTTTCATTCATAATGTATGAGTATAATTCTATATACAACCTAATATCTATATTAAGTTATTGATAAACAATGTGTCAAACATAAAAAGTTCTAAAGAAATAGGTAAAACTTAAAGTCATTAGCTTAGAATAGAAAAGAATTCGAAGACAATTCAATTTGTATGTAGTGAGATTATATATATACGAGTATATATATATATATATATATATATATATATATAATGAGAACCTAAACCAAAGATGAGAACCACTAAAAAATCATCTCTTTTTTAAAACACCCGTTTATTTATACTTTCGCTTTCATTTCTTTTCCAAACTTTTCATCATCTTTCTCTCTCACTTCCAGACTTACAAACTCCAATCACCACCATCTCCGAGGGCAAAGCCCGTGCGGCTAAGGTCAGAGCCCGTACTGTATACAACCACCACAATCTCCTGATCACCGCCCATCAAATCTAAATCATTCCCAATTTCGTTCAGCCCTCACCCCCTTTATAAATACCCTTGATGGCTCTGCCCGATAATGGCGAAGCCCCCTTAAAGGGTTACGCCTGTAACGTATCCATCTGTTTTAACACATAACCCACTACCCTCAGATTATTTATTTTTTTTCATACATGGAGAAACCAACTCTTTCCTTTTTAACCACTGTAACAACACGACTAGATATACCATCATGGAATAAGTCTTGAGCGATTTTAATAAGTTATTTGCTTAAATTTTAGCGAAATCTAATGGTTTCCTTCAGAAATTTCATGTCATTGACCGCATGTCGGAAAGTCATTCAGAAATGAAGTCGGATATCTATGATATGAATGTGTTGATTATATATTATCCAAGTACATCATGTTTAAAGCCACATATAAATTTTTTTTTTACAAAAACCGGGGTTAAGAATGTTTATAAAAGAGTTGTTCTTTTAAGTTTTATGAAGTTGTAAACCTTTTATTGATCAAGAAAAAATCATCATACCCAACATTTAAAGATCAATAAATTATTAGAATACATATTTATGATGTTTGTATTATAAAAAATAGTTTTGTATCTCGAGTAAAATGCATGTATTTTATTTGCTACCTAAAGTAAAGTAAAGTACTGCGGAGTGTTATGCATGATTTGGAAACACTGCTTTTTAAGGTCTTATCTGGAGTTTTGAGTAAACTGTAGTTTTATCTTTTTTCAAATTTTGCTCCAATATATCAAAACTATCTAAGTCATTCTAATTGTTGGATAACCGTATCGTATGACAGGCACATGAACGAACGACCCAGATGTAAGTATTCATTTCAAAGCCATAAAATTGACCGCCTATCTACCTTTGGGGGGACTCATGGTGTGCGAGTGCCTTTTTATCAACTGGTAAAACACTTTGCATTAATCGTAACCCATAAAAAAGAAGAGTCAATACCAGTGTCTAAGAAAAATCAACCTTAGGTTATAGTAGTTGTTCGTCAGACATCCAACACAGCAGAAGATGTCACAACCAAAGAAAATGACATGCTAGAAACTAGAAAGAAAGAACTAAACTGAAACCATACTTACAGATAACTCTCTTCCACTGTCATCATCAAGGACTGCTTCTTTGACATCAACAGAGAAACTATATTCCTGGTCACATCCCATGTACGAGTTGCTCATGAAATATAAAGTAAAGCTTTTCCTCCCCGATTCACTTGGAGCGGTAATGTGATCAAGTTTGACCTTTAACTTCCTTTGCAACAAAATCCACTTAATTGTAAGCAACTGGTTCCCTTTTGTATCGCCGACAACAAGCCACCATCCCTCTTCTTTAGCTTTTGGATATCTAGGCGCATCTACAGGCCCAATCTCAGTCCTACCCTCGAGATCACGTTCAAGAGTCACCACCAACGCAAAATCCTCCCCAGCCCTAACATTATCACTATCCAACACGTCATATGATACATCAATATTAGGATAACGGTTACAAAACTTTGCAACATCCATCAACTGCGAATCTGACATTTGTAATAACTCTCGCCTTTCATCATCCTCCATATCCACTAAATCAAACACGGTCTCAATACTCCTTCCGGGATTTTCTTCGCATTTTTTGGCCAAATCTTTTGTAAAATGTGGCAGCTGCAAAAGAACAGAATCCTGTCTCCACATGCCTTGCGTCACCATCTGGCTAGCTTCCATAGCTAAAAGAGCAGGGCTAAGCCACTTGTTACTTGCAATAACATCAACTATAGCTTCAAGCAACCTACTAGCAGTTAAAAGCACTTGTTGCTGGTCAGAACCAAGATTTCCAACTACTATCTGCCTCGAAAAGTGAGCTTGTAGCAGTGCATTGGCCTTAACATGTGGGTCTGCATATTTTGGATTGTTGATGAGAAATCTTTGATGATTAACCAACTTTTGAATCAATTCTTCTTCACCAGGCCGTACCAGGAGTGACTCATACTCTAATGCTGAAGCTAATGTATCCAAAAGAGCCTTAAAATTTGTCTTACTAGTTATCAAAGAACTAAATCGTTCAATAGTTTTATAACTGATATAATAATACGAAGCAACCATACCATAATAGTCGGATGAAAGATCAAAATCTCCCTGAATGTTAACACATTTGCTTGCTTCCAAATCACCTAACATGTTTTCCACAAGCTCTGAAAGGTGATCTGATAAATGCCTTTGACTGACACCTTGAAGATTGTAGTAATTAGGATTCTGGGTGAGCCTCCTGTACATAAACGTCCACGTTATATAATCAACAGCATCTTGTTTGTTTGTAATTATTTCAGCAGCCACTTCAGCATTTAAATTGTCATGCAAGTGATGATGCAAATGGCTTTCAACTGGAAGCCCTTCAAACAAGAACTTCTTGTAGTATTCCTTACGTGGTGCATGGCAAAAGATAACACATTTCCCAGAATGATCCACAAGAGGTTGACTGGCAAGGCCCATCATCTGAAGAAGATCAGTAACGGGATAATCAGTGTGTGCATTATCCCAACCATTATAATACTGTGTTCCCATAACCACTACCAAGTGTGCACGAAGATGAACACCCCAACACATAGTACCACTCATTACACATACTTGAATGCAACCAGTTTCAAAGAGTGTCCTAACTATATCTTGGTCAGTGGTAGTCAAGCCCTCATGTAGATAGCCCACCCCATATTTCAGAGTTTCCCTCAACACAGGTTCCCTGATTTTGTCAATAGACGGGCCCAATTCATTTTTAGATTGAAGTAAGAACAAAGGATTCTCATTGTTCGCTGCACCAAAATGTGTGCTTTCCCCACTCGAGTATGTCATCAGATCAACAGCTGTTAGGCGGGCGTGCTTGCTTGTAGGAACAAACACAATGGCAGGTTTTTTATTCTTAGCATGTTGTACAATAGCAGTGTAAGTTGGTTTGCTCATTGCTTGCATTCTAGCCTCGAAATTAACAATGTCTATGCCTTGAATATGAATTTCCAGGGGTACTGGCCGGACTCCTGGCGAAAAATTAAAAATACCATGTGAGGTGGCACCAATCCATTCACCCAAATCTTTAGCATTCGCAAGGGAAGTTGATAACGCCACTATTCGAATGTTATGACCCTGACTAGCAATGTATCTCATCCTTGAGACTATCACCACCAAAACTGGACCACCTTGACCCCCAATCAGATGCAACTCATCAATAATAAAAAGAGTTACCTGCTTAACATGCTTTCTCAGCTTCCAACGGCGAGATAACGCATCCCATCTATCGGGGGTGCTGATTATTAACTCACCTGTTTCAAGTAATTTCAAATCAGTTGATCTTTCTCCGGTCAGCATGCAAACTCTCAACCCCAGACCGTCTCCAAATTTCTTTTTCCATTCATTATACCGTTCCTTGGCAAGTGCTTCAACAGGAGCAATATACACAGCACGCATAACACTATCTGGCCCTTTCTGATGGTTCCTTAAGATAGCAAATTCTGCACATGTAGTTTTCCCGCTTCCTGTTGGTGCAGCAGCCAATACATTGTCATCGGTGTTATACAGCACTGTGAAAAGTTGAGTTTGAATAGGATTGAAGTGTTTGAATTTTTTATAAAGACCTTCATATAATGGATTTCTCAAAGCAGTCACAGGGAGTGGGTGCAAGTCCAGCAACTCTGTTGGTGGTGGATACTTTTCAGGTAAGATCAAGTGACACAATGAAATGGGTAAAACGGATAATGACCCAAGCCATCTATCTGACACGACCTTAATAAAGTACTGAGGAGGAAATGGTTCATAGATGGGAACGACAAAATTCAAGGTGTGGTCTCCATCAATATACTGCTTTTTCAGCAAGAAATACTCATTATGAAGTACGTATTCCCCATCATTATCCTCTACAATCACCCAAAACGGTTCTACATAGCCATGAATACTGTCATCCCACTGGAAATCTGGAGTAATTGTAAGTTCAACCCTTACGATGGTGCGGGTAATTGGTTGAGTATATGCTGCCAGAATAAGCTTTGGAAACTGGTGAATGCACTTGTGAAGATTTCTCCCCAACTTTGGGGCACGAACTAGCTCTCCTAGCTCCTGTGACGATAGATCATAATACCTTTCCCATGCCAGATCTTTCTTCTCCAGTTTCATCAAAATATCGTTTTTAATCCCTTGAAATTGGCGCAGAGGAGTTTGGACACTCCAAATCCTTTTATTAACCATTTTGCACAAATTCAAAGCTTTCTCAGCTAGCTGTGCCCAGCCTCGTTTCAATACGATCTCAAAAAGAGCACGCATAAGACGACCCGCACTCTGTAAAACCAAAACACAAACTTAAGTTAACAAAATAATCACAAGTTGGAGAAAGTTAATGAAAATGTAAAAAGATAGAACAAACCAGAGTTATGAATACCATGTCAGAAGTCAAAGAGAGTCCTTCAAGCTTTAGTTGAGAAATATACGCTTGGAGTAAGACATTGATCTTTGCACTGGGATCTTCCAAATTTTCCTTGATGGGAATAGCAACACGGTCCAAAAGCTTTGCAAGTCCTGTCTTCTCATCTTGTCTTACTTTTACATATTTGAACTCCTCACTAAGTGAGAACAATCGACATAGCTCAATATCACTCATAGTGGGCTTCAAATGCTCATTGTAAGTGGCAATCGTTCCATGAGTTATGTAATAGTAACTTGCAATTCGACCCAAATCAGTGACTTGAAGATAGCCACTTTTTCTATCATACTTCACCAAGTTGTTTTTATCCAGTATTGTGGCGGCAGAATGGACCTGCAAGGAATAGTCATGAACATCAATTTCTCAGATATTTCTAAACTCTATTACCAAACTAAATACATAAATTTATATTTAAATCCTCCGTATCAATCAACATTGAACAAAAATGCTAAAAGTAATTCCAAGATAAACCAAGTTCCCATATAAAATAGAACATGTTCAGCATGCTTAATAAGCAGTGCATTTAGAAATACTAAAGCCCCACATAGCACTCAATTTGAAACTTCACACACTAAGTTATTTTCCACCCCAAGCCAGCACTTGGTTTAACAATCTCCGATATATTGTTGAACTAAGTGCATTCAAACACCTATTAATAGCACTGAATCTGGACTTTGGCACAGTAAGGGGTACTATACAACAATAACAATCAAGCCAACAAGTTCTAGCAATTCAACAGATGTAATGAACCACCATAGAAAATGATGAACCAAATTCCACAAATAAATTGCAGACGCTAAGATGCACCTCTGCTATTGACTATGTATTTTACAAATACAGCACAAACCAGCATTTGTTTAAAGATCGTAGGGTTAAGTCCTGAATGGGGAAAATGGAGCACATTAATTTGTGACACATCAGAAAACTTTACTAAAGCTATAACCTTAAAACAAAGGAGACATCACTATTTTTTGAATTTTCTTTTCACATTGACATCCCTGATTAAACTAAAAAGGTAATAGCTCTTTGGAAAAATATATGCATATTCAAGAAAAACATCCGTCAGAATATAATAAATGATAATTTGCAAAATAAAAACCAAAAGAATTGGAGTCTGTTCAGAAACTTACCAGATCAGCCATCCGATCCTCGAGTAATTGATCTTTCTTCAAAGCATCAGGTGATAAACCATAGAGAGTAGGGTTCCGCTTCATACGAACGTACAAGTAAGTGTAGCTAAGCCAATTGAGGGCTTCTTTTGCATTTTGAACAGTTCCAAGGACTATTTCTGCATTCAATTGATCAGCCAATTTGGACAGAAACTGACTTTCAATTGGAAGCTGTTGATTCATCAGGGAAAGATAGTATTGCAACTCACTGTGTCCGGTTATTATAATCCCTTCTCCATAAGTATCAAACTGTGGCCTCCCTGCACGACCCAACATCTGCATAACATCTAGTGGACTAAGCTCCGTCCATGCTCCTTTTTCTGGATTATAAATCTGGGTTCCTTTAATAATCACAGTGTGGGCGGGCAAGTTCACACCCCAGGCAAGAGTAGCAGTTGAAACCAGTACTTGAACATGTCCATCAGCAAATAGTTCCTCGACAAGTTGACGGTCAGCCCTGGCCATGCCGGCATTATGAACTGCCAAACCATAGGGTAATATACCTTTAAGGTCGTTGCTTTTTACCAGCTCGGTATGTTCACGAAGAATCTCACGGCTTGCACAATTCTCTTTCAAAAAGATCCCCAAAGTGTCATTAGCAAGAGCAGTGTCTCTAATTGCACGGGCAGTTTTCGTTGTTTCTTTCCTCGAATGCACAAATATAAGCACCTGATGCTTTCCAGCCACACCTATAACCTTTTCATAACAAATATCATTCATCAATAGGAATCTCTGCAATGGCTTCTTTACTGTGATTCCAATGTACTGCTGAGAAAGGGGGCAAGGTCTGTAACTATTGTCAAAATGAAAGAGACCTTTATTTACGTCAACACGCATAAATTGTGCAACATCATTATAGTTGGGAAGAGTGGCTGATAATCCAACTAGCCGAATATTTT
Source organism: Solidago caesia (assembly GCA_028566075.1). Classification (NCBI taxonomy): domain Eukaryota; kingdom Viridiplantae; phylum Streptophyta; class Magnoliopsida; order Asterales; family Asteraceae; genus Solidago; species Solidago caesia. Next base: position 25,211,395 of record JAOXNX010000011.1, on the reverse strand, counting down.
CTTTTGTGGTCTCAATTTGTCTAACAGTTCTTGCCATGATACTTTCAAGAACAGGTCCTCTGTTGTCATGCAGAAGATGGATTTCGTCAATAATTAGAAGCTTCACAAGTTGAGTATAAGTACGGTCTCCTGATTTTCTAGTTATAATATCCCACTTCTCAGGGGTAGTGACGATAATTTGTGTTTCCTCAATTTGTTGTCGGGTCAAAGACTGATCTCCACTCAACTCCATCACAGTGACACCATAATGCTTCAAACGATTAGACAGGTTGCCTACGACTTCAGCAACAAGGGCTTTCATTGGTGCCACATAGACTATCTTGTAGTCACCATGGTTGAACGAACCATCCCCATCCATATGCAAACCTATCTGTTGAAGTATGGTGAGCATAGCAACATTGGTTTTCCCGGCTCCAGTGGGAGCACAAAGTAACATATTATCTGCATTGAAAAGAGCAGCCTCATAAACTTTACTCTGAATCCTATTTAACTGAGTCATTCCCTCAAAGGCCGGTTGTGCCCAACTTGGCATGGCTGAAATCTTTACAAGTTTCTCATCATCAGCAAAAGGCTTTGCCTTCAACGCAGGCACATGGACTTCTTCGTATCCCTTGTTGTGTTTCCTATAAGACCCTGAAGGAAGCCCGCATTTCTTATTCGCCATCAAAAGACCACCTTGGCGAAACACAATGCTTTCAAGATCAAGCAACTGTCGTTGACCATTTAACCAACTGTTCTCAGTATCCCTGTCAACAATCTCCCTTTGATCCGGGCCCCCTAATCCAGCACTACTCCCATCCTTAAACCGCCTTGCTTCTTCTCTTAAGCTTTTCTCCACGTTTTTCTGTCGTTCCTTCACTGTTGTCCTCATAACGTGCAACTGTTCCAATATTGCAACCAGATCAGGGCCCATTCCCATCATCTTTTCCTCAATTAGTTTCTTTTGTTCTTCCTTTTCCGCCCTAGCTAAACGGGTACACCACACAATCTTCAGCCGGTTCTGTAAAAGGTATTTAATAAGGCTAAACTTATCAAACTGCAGATGTACCAATAGATTCATTTCAACTTCACGATCATCACCTTGTTCAAGAATCTTTAGTACCTCTTCAGAAAGCTTCTGGCTCTCCTGTGAATCAATTCGCTGCCCATAAGCCTCGGATATCTTCCTCTGAAGCCAATAAGCACCAATCTCATGTACATTAAGTGTCATACCCTCATCACCATCGTCTAAGTCATCATCAACATCCATACCCTCACCCATCTGCATACCATTATCCCCATCTCTATCCAAAATATCATCCTCATCGTCTTCCTGCACAACATCGAGATCACTCTCTTCATCATCCTCTTCATTCTCTTCAAACTGAACAGCCATACCAAAATCAACATCAGCAAAACCATCTTCACCAATTGCTCCTGAATGATCAAAATCCGTTATAAGTCTCCCAATAGAAACCAACTGATCAAAAACCCATTCTGGCATACAATTCAACACCTTCTCAATATCCTTTTTCTTGTCAACATTCTTCAACGTATTGTTCTTGAGCACACCCAAAATCTCATCCGCAGCACCACGAACAACACTCAAAGGCTGCCCACCCAACTGCTGGTGTATCACACTGAGCATTGCCTCATAAGCAGCTCGTGTTTCCTTCATTCTCGGCTGGTAAACCCCTCCGTCCTCTTTTAGCATAAGCAAACTCTCTTCCTTTACAATCCTTTGCCTTTTACCCTTAATCCTATCATCATTCACATCTTCAAAACAATCCTTTTTCTTCTTCTTATTCTTATTCCTCAACTCGTGTGGCCTCCCAGTATAAGCACGATCACCAAAACGTTTGGGGTCGATTTTCCCATACAAAGACTCAGCCTCTCCACTTGGCTCATTACTACCCCTTAACAACCTAGAATTACTTCTCAACACTAGACTCGAGTTAGCTTTGTATTCATATTGTTTATTTCGAGCATGTGCTTCAGCACTTCCTAAATTCAACATCCTTAATGTATCAAGCGAGCTTTCAAATTCAAAAAACCCTAAAAAATCACCGCAAGAAAAAATAACGGAATCAGTAAATAATATAATCACACACAATATATCCCAATTCAATAAGTGAAAGTTAGTTAAAATTCTGTTACACTTCCCTCGTGCAGATCACGTGCTAGGGTTCGTATGACGTGCTAGAAACATGACTGTAAATAATAAAATACTAGGGGCAGTTGAGTTAAAATTGTAGATAAAACATATAACATTGAGAATGATTATGAGTAAAAAAAGGTAAAATAAATACGTACCTCTGATTTTAATATATCAAATTCTTTGAGGCCGGCGTGATTTGAAACTGTAAATAAAAATATGGAGATAGATGGAGGGTTATAAAAATATGGGGATGGTGAGAGTCGGTTAGGAGCGACCTTGCGACACACGCAACTTGCGTTTCAAGAAATTTGGAATTGCCATTTGATTTTGTGAATTTTTGGAGATTTTGAGTAATAAAATAGATACGGGAGAAAGTCAGATAAATCATAAAATAGAGTAAAACACAAGATAATTTCTTGAGTTAATTTCATTACATGTATCAAGTTTCATCTTTTTATTTTATTTTTTTTATCATTAAATTTCTTTAAGGTGACTTTTTGCTTCATTATATACCCTTCACCCTAACAGACGTTTGTAGGTCTCCATTAAGCCTCCCATGTGCATTGCACATGAGGACATATTAGTCTTTTTCATTATCATCTTCCCAAAACCAATCAATATCTTCTATATCTATAGATCTCTTTCATTTGAATAAATACAAACATACATCAAACAAAATATAAAAATCACAAATCATCTCACCCTTCTATTTATCTCTTTACATAACAAAATACACGCCGATTCATTATGTATAGATAATGAATCTTGGTCTAGCCCTCACAAAAAGAAAATAAACATTGAATATAATGTCGAGAGATCTAGGAAAAGAAGTGGTTTACAGTGAATACGGGTTAGTATATGTCAAAATGGATCAGGTAAAGCCAACCCACATCCATTTGTGAATATAAGAATCAATGCGGTAAAAATGATTACAAAAAATATATTAGAAAGATAATAATCTACTTTTTCTTAATCAAAAATTTATGATATTATATCATAGTATACACCCTGAATGACTTGCACGTTTGACCCATTCCTTCGTTTCAGTTTAAATATTTAAGCTTAACCTGTCTGACACTCTGACCCAATGGAAATAAAACATAACCCAAAAACTTCATTTATACATAACTGGGTTGAGATTGCCATGTTTATATAGATTAAGATTAAGATGACGATGATAATGATAATGGAAATTACCTATGACAACAGTAATACTTGAGGTCATCACCTCGGTTACCGATAAACCAACAAACGCCCAAGCATATTGTGTCGACAGATTTCCAAGACTTAAAACCACCCCACCCGCCATCGCAAATAGAACACTCGGTCAATTATTCTGCAACAAAACATATCACAATTTCCAACTCAACAACGCACATAGTATCCACTTCAACAAAACACACATATCTCTATCAGTTGCATTTCGATATCTCTTTACATAACAAAACACACATTTTTTTTTTATCATTATGTTGGTGAGATGAAAAAACACACACACACACTGAATCTTGGTCTAGCCCTCACAAAAAGAAAATAAACATTGAAATGGGTAAACCATATCCATTATGGATAAATCCGTACCGCGAACTCGTGATACCCATATGAGATACCCATGGATGTATCAAAAAATACCATCAAACTCGCATAATATTTTTAAATTTTGTGTGATATATATTAGTAAACTTTAAATTTATTTTAAATCAAATCTTCTACACTTTTAACTAAAAGTTTGTTGGCAACTATCACGTTTGATTCCTAAATTCTAGCAAATTGATTATGTTTCCATATTCCAAAAACATGGTTTAACGATTTATGTTGCTAGATTTGTTTTTAACTTTATAACTGTTAATGTATACGCATACTTGTTCTTTTTAACTTTTTAACTTTAATAGTCATACTCTATACTTTAACATGATAACCCGTGGATATACCCGTGAGCAGGGGCGGTACCAAAGGGGGGCAAGAGGGGCCAATGCCCCCCCTCGAAATTTAAATTTTGTCATAAATTTTTAAAATTTTTCTTTTGGATATATAAATGTTGTCTTCTCTTGGATTTTTTTCATGGAGTTTTTTATTTTGCCCCCTATTGAATTTTTTCTGGTACCGCCCTTGCCCGTGAGCTTGTATAACCGCGGATGATGAACATGGATAAAATATTTAACCTGTTGGTGGATACCCGCGAATTAACGGATCGAGAAAAACCCGCGGGCATGGTAATGGTAAAGGAGTCTCCGCACCCGTTACCCGCGGGTGCCATCCTTATACTATATAAAGCAGTTGGGGGGG
>JAOXNX010000011.1:25178621-25191308 GCA_028566075.1 Solidago caesia | reverse complement strand
ATGAAGTTTACGAATTTCATATACACTATAACTTAAATTTTTTAAAAAATTATTCATCAACGCGCATCGCGCGGGTACATTCCTAGTAAACTTATAACATAGGCCCAAACACTGCAATTTGACTGAAAGTACATTCACTTTACATGCAATTTGAACTTTCATGTAAACAGATAAACCACAATATGTTGTTACTTGTTGGATACTTTGATGGAAATCTCAAGAATCAGAATCTGTTTCTCATATAATTTTTATCTGTAACTTCTCTCACTAATCAGGGATTTGTCGGGTAATACTTTGAGAGGAGCGATACCATCATCTCTTGGTCATCTCACTCGTCTCAAGTACATGTAAGTTGGTTCGCTAGTATATGATAGTGCTGTATGTTTAAGTTTCTTGAAGATTTTGTAGAATCAAATTGGTCCCGACGTTTATACTTTTTATTTATTTATTTTAATTTCAGGAACTTATCAACAAACTTTTTTTCGGGAGAAATTCCAAATTTTGGAGCACTGAGCAAGTTTGGAAACGACTCGTAAGTCCTTCCTCTATAACCTTCAATGATTATGTTGATGCATTCAATCTTGAGTTGTCATCAACCCTATTCATACTTAGCATTTGATTTTCAACTGTATTAAACTGATGACTTTATAGAACAGTTTCATGCGTTTTGTGAATTTGTTGAAATTGTAAAAATGAATATACACTTGTGTTCTTCATGACACATTGAATTTTTTGAAGGAGATTAATCTGAAACATTCTACTACGTTTAGGTTTATTGGAAACTTAGACCTCTGTGGCCAGCAAATACACAAGCCGTGTAAAACGTCACTAGGATTTCCTGCTGTCTTGCCACATGCAGAAAGTGAAGAAGCAGCAGGCAAGTCATTGATACAAGAACCATCTTTTTATTCTATTAGCAACTAGAAATACCAAAAATTGTTCAAATCTAATTAAATTTCTTTATGGGTATTAGCAACGCCAACCATTTATGATTTATTTTGACTGCTGCAGTGCCTAACCATTCGTCTCGTGATCTGAAAGGAGCGGTGATCGGTGCTATGGCTGCTTTAGTCTTTCTTCTGGTGCTCTTTGTATTCCTCTTGGTTTGGATGCTCTCGAAGAAAGAACGGGCTGCAAAGAAATACGTAGTAGTCAAAAAACAAGTTCATCAAGAAACAAGTAAAACCACGTATTTTCTGTTACTAAGTGCCACTTTTTAGTAATTCCTAGATTTCCTTATTGTTTCCTTTTTTCTTTTTCAATTTGTAGGCACACAACTTATAACATTCCATGGTGATCTTCCCTACCCGTCAAGTGAGATTATAGAGAAGCTCGAGTCTCTTGACGATGAGCATGTGGTTGGGGCCGGTGGATTTGGGACCGTGTACAGAATGGTCATGAATGATTGTGGCACGTTTGCTGTTAAAAAAATTGATCGAACACGAGAAAGTCAGGATCTGGCATTCGAACGAGAATTGGAAATCTTGGGTAGTGTCAAACACATTAATCTCGTTAATCTCCGAGGCTATTGCCGGTTTCCTGATTCCAAGCTTCTCATATATGATTATGTGGCCAATGGCAGTCTTGAAAGTTTTTTACATGGTAAGCTTCACACTTTGACTTTGAAACAAAAAGTTTTTTCACTTTGACTTTATCTTTATTAATTTTTTATAAATTGTTTCTTAGAATGTCAGGATGGAGATCAAACACTAAGTTGGAATGCTCGTCTGAAAGTAGCATATGGTTCAGTTCGGGGACTGGCATATTTACACCATGATTGCTGCCCCAAAATACTTCACCGAGATATAAAATCAAGCAACATTCTCCTCGATGAAAATTTTGAGCCTTGTGTTTCCGATTTTGGTCTTGCTAAGCTTTTAGTGGATGAGGAAGCTCATGTTACCACTGTCGTTGCTGGCACATTTGGCTATCTTGCACCAGGTACCTCTCGTTCTTCACGTACCAATAAATAATAAACACTCGTAATGTCCTCTCACGGGATCATTGTTGGTTATGTGAAACAGAGTATCTGCAAAGCGGAAGAGCCACTGTGAAATCAGATGTTTATAGTTTTGGGGTTTTGCTGTTAGAGCTTGTAACGGGAAAGAGACCAACAGATCCAGCTTTCGTGAAACGTGGTCTAAATGTTGTTGGTTGGGTATGTATCTTCATATTGTTTTTAGCTTTTGAGTAATTGGATTTTGAACGATAATATGCTTGGTCTTTAACTGTAAATTCCTTTCTTGTTGTTGCAAAGTTTTAGGAAAACATGCACTATGGTTTTGAGCAAACCATGGAAAATGTAAATGCACCATTGTTTGTAGGGATTTACTATCGGATATGATACTTTGAAAAAGGGTAAACCGCAAGAAAATGCAATGTCTTCACTTTTACCTGATAATCTGATATTTTGTAACATACTTCTTTTTTGAACCATTTCATATTTAAATGCACCATGCATCTCATTTGTTACTTTAGTATATAATGCTTAAATCGCATTATAGGCTACAAACTGCATATTTGGTTAAGAATCGGTTGGTATGTTGCATACTTGCATTGCACATTTTGATGTAATCTGTCTTTCATAAAATTATTGCTGTAATTAATCCTCATATAATCTGAGTTTTTATCTTGTTTGTCAAAACAACAGTTGAACACCCTACGGAAAGAGAACCAGTTGGAAGACGTGGTGGACCCAAGGTGCACTGACGCAGATGCATCAACTGTAGAAGCGATGTTGGAGATTGCAGGGAGATGCACCGACGCGAACCCAGAGGACAGACCTTCGATGCAACAGGTGTTGCAGTTTATTGAACAGGAGGTGATGACGCCCTGCCCAAGTGACTTCTATGACTCCCATTCAGATTATGCTTGATCATAATCCCCAAATTTCTTAGACATTAATTATGGAAAGATATTTTGATGAAACTTTCTAAACCAAGTAACTTATCGATTTTGTTCATGTTGAAGGAGCCTGTATGTATATAGCAATATTTTCCAGACCAAAAGATTTTGTTCGTTCACCCGCTACCAAAAATGAATGCGGAATGAGTACTCCAACTCTGTGAACCATTATTTAAAATTTTCACTTGTCATGTAGAACTTGTTTTAGACAGTTTTGGTCATTTAGGCAAGTCGGGGTAACGCCTTTTGGGGGTGTTTGTAGCCAAGAATATATTGTTTCAATTTCTGAACGTGCTTATAAAGTTTTAGGATATTTAAATGATAGATGTAGACATTCATATTCGTAAAAGCCTGGTGTTTGGGACCTTGATTATGCTCTCCTTTAGGTGGTCCTTGAGTGCAGTCTCCATGTCGTTCAGCAAATTCGAAATTGTAAAGCTTGATTTTGATATATACATTTTTAAAATCTATAATTTATATAGTGGCAATACGCTATATTTTAGGGGTATTTGGAATCGCTTATTTTTTCCGCTTATATGCTTATTTTGTAAGAAATAAATGCTTTTAAATAAACAGGTGGATACCTACTTTTTTTTCCACTTATTATCCCAAATAATCCTTAATTAGGTGTCGCAAAGATAACAAATATTACATATTTAATTCTCTTCCTTCCTTGCATAAACACTATTATGGTATCCGTGTGATGCTGTGATGGTTTCTTGTCTTTACAATTTGCAACGGCTTATGGTTGGTTATGGTAGTTTTTAGATAATGCATGAGCTATCAACGATAACTTGATAAGCTTCACCAAGTAAGCCTGGATATCGATGTTAGAATTTTAAAATGGTATAAGATGAATTATCCATTGGGAAAATTGCAGAAATTCGAACAACTTGGATACTCTGAAAGGTGTGACAACACTTTCAGATCAAATTTATTTGGCGATTCATCAAAATTAACTGATCCGATACAATTTAGAGAATTATTAGAATGAAAATATGTTAATGTTAGAGAGAATTTCGAACCAGAATGTTAGACCAAAAATTACAGGGATTTTTCCTTTTGTTTCCAAGGCCTGAAAATTGCTTGTATGCAGTTTCAACTTTCACATTTGGCAAATTCAGTCTCTTTGGAATTCCGAAAACTCGACCCCAGCCAGGGGCTCTGCCCCTTGGACCCCACCAGGTGCCGCCGCCCCTTGGATCCCGCTACCGGGGGCGTTGCCCCCGGACCCCGTTACTTTGCATAATAAACTCAAATAAGCGTACACTCCACACCTCCAAACTTATGTGATGTTTTATTATGACAATATTTGTCATCAAGTTAATCCAATTACAATAAATTATCCAACAAAATCATTCTTTCCTTTTGACAAATAATAGATCATCTCTTTCTCATTACATGACTCTTTTAATTTTGATGTGATATAAGATAATTTTTGGAAAGGCAATAACCATATAATAGATTCAGCTATTAAATAGATTATAAGCTTTATTTTTTTCTTCTTTACCACAATTTCATTTTATATAAATAGTAATAAAAGTTATGATAAAAATTGAGGCTGTCTTTGTATAACAAGTTCATGCATGGGGTACTAAAAGTTAAGAAAAAAGCTTGAGAGCAAAAAGACACCAAAAGACCGCATTACATTTTAACGGGGCCCAATATGCAACTCATATAAACATCAATATCCAACTCATCTTCTTCTTTTCTACTTCTTTTTTCCTTTCTTTTCTTTTATTATTATTATTTTTGTAAATATTAATTTCCAACCTATATGATTTGTTAAACTTTAATAAATTTGAGTGTAAATCATACGGTAATTTTTCCTTTTTTTTTTGATCGCCAACTTAAGTAAATGTCACAATCGTCCCTATGTTTTGTCTTCTTAATATATTTTATTTTCGTGTTCTTTTTTATCAGTGCTCATTTTTACACTTGATTTTTTTTTTCATCGTCTGTCTCTCCGTTCACTGGACGTTAAATTGACAAGTTAAGCCCCCCATGTGCGTTACAGGTGAGGGTATTTTTGTCTTTTCCCATCTTCCATTGAATAATTATCATAAATCCTAAAAATATATGCATTCTAAGTCTCCCAAGCTAAATCTTAAAAAAATAATTTAAAACTACAAAATCATTCATCGTTACAAATCAAACCAAATTTTTTATATCCAAAATAGAACAAAAACTCATACATGTATTTCAACAAATTCCAAATATATGCTTTCTAAGAAATCCCAAAGTTTCCATATACGTATTAATTTTATTGATAGAAAATTTTGTTATTTTTCTAAGTTATGATAATGAACATTAAAAAAATGTAAAAATAAAAATAAAAGAAAAAGGTATTTGTGAGGGAAAAAAATATTAAATATAAAAAGAATTTTTTTCAACCAAAAATGTTGGTTTTTTATGATGTTTTGTGAAAAAATAACAAAAAACATAAACGATATGTGATAATTATTCAAGGGGAAAAGAGAAAATGACCATTTTTCCCTTATGTGCAACGCACGTGGAGAACTTAACGAAACAAAACTAACGTCTATTAGACGGAGGGACGGATGGTAATAAAAAACAGAATATAAAAATAAATACTGATAAAAAAAAACATAAAGATAAAAAATAATAAAACCACATGGACGATTTGTAACAATTGTTGAGTTTCATCATCTATTTAGATATCCAGATCAATTTCATCTTTATTATTATTATTATTATTTTGAACGGCTTTGTTATTATTATTCGTTTTGTTTATCACTATTTTTAGTTATTTCTTGTTCGAATGTGATCCAGTTTTAAATATGTCAACGTCATATGATGTAATATCGATATCAATTTAACTTCTGTTGCTCCCAGTATTTCTTAATTATTTAATTATTATTTTTTATTTTTATGTTTTTTCATTTAGAAAAACACACATCTACATTTGTCCAGATGCACCACTCCTAGTCTAATTTATTGGTACAACTATACGAAGGACTCATCAAGGCCCGTTGACTATTGGTTTGACAAAATGTTAACGAGTATTGACTAATTACGTTCTATTAAATTTTATTATTATTATTATAAAATAAAAAGTCGGGCTCCCTATCATCATCAGAAATCATAAATAAACTAGAGAAAATAGTCAACTTCAATACAAGATATAATATTTAATTTGTGGTCATACGTTTATGTTCGCATTTTCATCTCTTCTTAAATCGATTTCGTTGATAAAAAGAAGTTAACACTGATATTGATTTATCAAATGATTTGTATTTTACATGCACATCCTCATATATTAATATCTTTTACTATTATTTTATGTATTTATAACTTGGTTGTATTTACCAGTAAGCTTTTGAGTTTTGGATTTGAATATCAAAATTGAGTCAAACCGGGCGTTAATGAATGTATATAAATTGACATTGTTGGACGTGGACAAGCCAAACTAAACAGAGCTCATGTAGAAGTAGAACACCAAGCTTTTAAATTATTAACAACCTTAAACAAAAAGGGTTTTACTAGACTTGTTATTTGTAGAAAGTACGGTAATATTGTGTTTATAAAATGTTTATATTCTTCCATTTAAGCACATATACCCAAATAAATAATCAATCAAAATAAAAATAAAAAATAAAAAGGGACCCCACCTACCCTTCACCCTCGGTGGTCTTCATCACCTCTTCCTCCTCCACCACCGACCTTTTCATCCACCCCATCCTTAACCTTTCACCCCCTTGGCCCTTGTTAAACATTTGTCTTATCGATTGTCAATGTTTTACGATAATAAATATAATGAACAAAAAGTAGAAGGACTACAAGTTAAAACAAAGAATACAAGAAGGGTAACTAATATACAAAATGACGAGGCCATCACTAGTTGATACATAGCCATCAAGTAGGTCCCATGATGAGTGGTGTCGACCACAAAGGCCCAACTCATTCTTTTAGAACGTGGGACTCGGTCCGTTTTGGATGGCTAGAAAGCGATTTGCCACGTTTGACGTACCCTATGCGACGTTAAAGTGTCACACATGTCGATCATCTATTTGCTTTTGGTGGGACCAATCATGAATCCTACGACTGAGATCGGTGAGATGATGAAATATATTAAACAGTTGGAGTTTCTTAGAAAAAACAATCTTTTCTCGTATTGTATATGTGCCACCTTGCCAATTTGTAGGTCCCTAGCCTTTTGTCTTCGATCTTATATAAATTTTTTGTGTTTAATGTCGTTTTCGGAGCAAACAAAATGAACAACCCTTGAATGTTTTTTTTAATATATATATATCTTTCTTGTTGCTTCCTTTACTTTTGTGGATAGACCTTCATACGTGCCAAAAATAGTTATAAACAGTAAATATGAATCACGAATTATAAAAGAAAGGTTAATGAAATAAAGTTTAAAGTTATTGCAATTAGGGTTAGAAAAATGGATACTGATAAACTCAAAACACATTTTTTGCCATTCACAACAAGTACATGTAAGTTACTGCACAATGTATAACTTCTTAAAGCAGGAATTGTTGTAGATGGCAAAATGTGTTGTGAGTTTATCACTACCCTAGAAAAATAATCTAAATCTATAATTACTATATCAAAATTGCACCTACACATTTTCAATATTGGGAATTATTACTTTACCTTTATCCTTACAAAATCTTAATTACCTTGTATATTTAGTAACTCACACATCTTAGATATTAATTAGCTTATATATTTTTTTCAAACTTTTCATTTTTACAATTATATTTTAACAACAAGATTAACAACGAGTTCTTACACGACATATTCGGGGCCGTTGCATTGTACGAGTACCCTTCTAGTATTCACTCATTCATTCAAAAGGATTTTAGCAAAATGTAACTAAATTTTGAATCCTAGTTTCTGACTCTTCAATCAATAAAACTCTATTCATTCACCTAGATTCATTTGAAATATGTGAACCAAACGTCCCTGAATTGATCCATAAATAAACTATAGGTTATGTTAACAATAGCTTTAAAAAATGCCATGTTATCAGTAGACGTGAATAAAACCCGGTTTCTACAAAACCCGACCCGAACCTGACCCGGGATCAAACCGGTTTTGGGTCAACCCATTGACCGGGTATTTTCCTCTTTTTTTGCCCAAAAACTGAACCTGACCCGATCCCGACCCGGTCCTTAAACCCGAAATCTCAAACCGGTTCCAACCCGTCGGTTTCTACAAAACCCGAAATGGTATCTCCAAAACCGGTTTTGGGTCGGGTCCAATTTTGGGTTTTTGAAACCGGGTTGCCCAACTCGGTTTTGATGTGCACGGCTAGTTATTAGGGATAGTCTATATCTGGTTCAACGTATAAAATTCGCCAAATGATCCACATTTGGAGTTGTGAGGCACCCAGATTTTACCCATGAGGTGGAGGTTCAATCCTCGACTTAGTCTTTGTAGGGTTTTTCCTGTAATGGAGCTATATGATGGGTTACAGCTACCCAACGCTGTCTACATTTGCGGGCGTATGCGGTTGTCTTTTGTCATTAGGTTACCCCGAATAGTCGGACTTTATTCGTGACCGTTAAAAAAAAGTTATAAAATTCCCTCCGAACCATAATCCATATCAATACCAAGTTGTTACATGGAAACCATAATCCATATCAATACCAAGTTGTTACATGGAAGTTTTCTCACAAGAGTACAAAGTCTCATTGCCCGATAAAATACAACTTCACTGATGTTTTAAAACTATGTGTAAGCTATGTCAGCTAACCCTTTAAAAATGACCGATTATCAACAAAATGTAAGGTTCATTCTTTTGAATTCAAAACTCCTTATTTTAGATTCTATAGCGGGTTTGGCGTTTTAATTTGACAAGTGATAATTTTGTTGTAATATTTTGTTTTATTTTTGCATTATTTAATCCTTTATGTTTTGAAATTTTGGTAATTTAATATTCGAGAAGATATCTTGATATTTATAATTCAACAAAAACCAGCTTTAATCCTTAAACTTAATGTTTCGCAATGATTTTGCCTTTGTAAACTATTTAGTTCAATCCTTTGACTTTCAAAAGTTTGGAGAGTTAAACCATTAGGGGGAGGGAGTGGTCACCCGTTTCCCAAACTTCACCAAATTGTCACATCATCATTATTTAATAAAAATCCTTCAACTCATTTCATCCTAATTTTTCTCAAACTTCATCAAAATGGTGGCATTATATTCACCAAACTTTCCTAATTTTCACATCATTTTTTTTTTTCCCATTTATTTTTAATACATAAAATCACAAACTATATAAAAAATAAAAACATACATTTCATTAAAAAATTAAAAAGGTACATCCTACAATACATTAAAAAAAATACTTAAATAAAAAAGTTCAACAAATACTTTAAAAAACAATGAAACTACAATTTAAAAGTTACATTGCCATCCGTATTTCTTGGCAATTTCACGTTTTTCGCCAAGATGAGTTCCAACATAGCGGGATCGGTGATGTGATTGTACGGATCCGTGAAAACTTCATATCCCGCTGTCGAGCCTTCACCTTATTCACGTCGAGTTGTTGAGCCCAAAAAGATGCCGCCAATTGATCTTTCTCGCGTTTTACGTCCAAATATTTTGTCTTCATTTGGGCGTAGGAGTTAATGTCATCCGCCACACTGTGGGCCGAGAAAGAGGATGCGGGTTGCTTTTTCCCCGCCTTTCTTGATTCCAATGGAGGGGAGGGGTCTTCATTCATGTCGGGAATGTTGTTGTCGTTGCTAGCCGGCTCATACTCCCCCGACTTCCTTTTTAAAGTATCGCTAGCCGAACCTCCCATGACGAAAATATCTTGAAAACATTTTTGCTTGGCCCATTTGTCGTGATCCTTCACAACATCCCATGCCTGATTATGACCAAAATCTTTCCTTGTTCGGGTCTTGAAATCCTTCATAGCCACTTTCACAATATCCAAGTCATTGCACCCACTACCCTTAGCACGTTTCTACATAATTATAAAGTATATAATTGTCAATAAAAAGTGTCTAAATAAAAAGTATATAATTGTAAATAAAAAGTGTATGTAAAGTATAAAAGTAATGTAAATAAGAAAGTAAGAATAAAATTATACCTCTTGGATGTACAAGCCGTTGAAGAGACCCATGACTGCGTTCATTGATTTACATTTCGTCGTTAAACCATGAACGGTTCGTGAAGTCGAACCCATAGTTCTCGTGTAATGCTCGAGAACCCGCTTCCAAAAACCATCTGCCCTTTGCTCATTTCCGAATTTTTTACATTCGGAGATTTGGATCCATGTTTTTGCCAACGCCTCCTCTTGTTCCAGCGGCCAATTTTCACGCCTCGCCTTCGTGCCGAATGTCTTTTTCTCCCCGCGCACATCAACTTCTTGAATGTCCTCATCTTCGTCTTCTTCATCCATATTTACATAAAAGTGTAAAGTTAAATTAAAAGTAAGTATGTAAATTAAAAGTGTATGTAAAATTAAAAAAAGGTAAGTATGTAAAATTAAAAATAAAGTAAGTATGTATACCGATTGGTTGTTGTTGAGTTTTGGCTAAAAACTCGAGCTCATTGTCACCCTCATCGGTCCCGAGCTGAAGTTGTAGAGTTGTGGATTGATTGGTGGAGGAGGACCCATATTATACCCGTAATATTGATGTGAGGATGGTGGTTGTGGAACGTAATGGGTTGATGGTTAAAAATAGAATTGATTTTGAAAGGGAGTTTGTTGCGGATACACCGACCGAACGGGTTGAGACCTATGTTTGGAGGTGGTGTTTTTCCCCCTTCTTTTTTGATCCATTATTGTTTTTATAAAAGTCTAGGAAAGAGAGGATTTTTTTGATATGGGATGAGTTTGTTTTGAAAATAATAGGGGTATTTATAGGTGAAAATGGTTTGGAAAAGGGGTAAATAAATTTTATTTTATTTTTTAAAATTCAAACAGTCGGATATATGACCGTTGAAAACGATAACAAAATCACAAACCAATAGGTGACTTACCCCGAATTGGCTTCCCCGATTGGCCTCACCAGGCACTGGCGGCGGTGTTGTCGGTCGGTGCCGGTCGGCGCCAATCCTTTCACCGATCCACTCCCTCCCCCCTTAAGAAGGTGTTTGTGATTGCGTTTTGAGTTGATTATTTGATTATTGAGTTTGCATAACGTAGATGATGAAAAAAATTGTTTGGCAAAATAATTGATTATTTGCGTTTTCATAGAGATAAAACACAGTTTTGGAAAAACAGGTTGAGACATGCTTTTTCAAAATGCAGTTTTTAAACGCATAATCTATTTTACAAACGCAATCCCAAACATCCCCAAATCAATTCAAACTTAATGGAATTAATTAAATCATAGCAAAAACCTTAAAAGGTTAAAACGCGAAAGAGTAAAAAAAAACTTAAAGAACTAAACAATTATTAACCATTTTTAATCAGGGTAGATGATTTTAATATCACACAAGTTGATATATCTATACTCCTTAATAAAAGAGCAACCCCTCTCTTTTTTCTCAAAAAATCCACCCGGCTTCATATTTTGCTTTCTATTCATTAATTTAAACATCTCCACCTAATATACCTATAATACCCTTAATGGAATAACTTACAATATAGACCCCTTAACCCTTAAAATAACTACACTACCCCCTTCTACATCAATTATTTTTACATTCACCACCACACCACCGTCGTGCTCCCACCACCCGTCGCCGCCGCTGCCATCCTTTGCCGTCACCCCTGCCGCCACCGCCGCCACCGCCACCCGTCGCCGTCACCGTCACCCCTGCCTCCACCGCTGCCACCACCACACCACCGCCGCTACCATCATCGTCTAGTTATTTTGACAACCTATTGTTTATCAATTGTGTATTAAATACGGTAGATTATAAAATTTGTATTTTATGATAAATTTATCAACTTGCGTGATATCAATTCTGTTTATTTAGACAACCTATTGTTTATTTTTAACAACAACTATGTATAGGGCCTATAAAAGGTCACTATGGTGCCCTAATTTCGTGAATCTTCGACTATTATTTTTTGGTTGTATCAAGCTTAAGATAATTGTGTGAATCAAAATGGTGTAGCAGGGGTAATTATTACAAGTGATAATAATAATTTGTTAGATTCAGTTGAGATAGAATTTAAGTTAATTTTAGAATCAATTGTTAAAATTATTTGATAATAATATTTTTTATTGATAATAATAATTTGATCAATATAATAATTCAAAAAACAAATCACCGAATTTTATATCAACAGATTTGACCATAACATGGTTTGAGAATGAGTTAACTACAATGGCATTTATTATAAAATGTCGAATGTCTCTCAAAGAACGTGTTTTTAATTCGTTAAACATTAACAGTACTCTAATTATATTTATTTAGAACAATTTGGGTTGCTATTTCATTGGTTGTCCTAATTAAATATATCTAATCATCCTCACTTAAAGTCCTATACAGTATCCTTAAATTTTCATTTATAAGTTTAATCCTTGTATAAGTTTATATACTAATCGAACTTTATATGCTTTAGATGAGCTAAGCATGCATTTGTTAAGAAAAACACGTTACATCATTTTCAGATCTCATCACTAAGATATATGTATTCCACGTATTGATCGTTGTCACGTTAAGCACGCGAGGATTGTTCTAAACATTTTATAATCGTCTTTGGAATAAGATGATGATGCAAACTATTTTCATTGTTAGTATAAAATGAAACTTTTATATATATATATATATATATATATATATATATATATATATATGTGTGTTCTTGTGCTAAATGTGTTAAATTTCACAAAAAAA
>JAOXNX010000011.1:25151992-25162679 GCA_028566075.1 Solidago caesia | reverse complement strand
TAACATAAACATTCTAATAGTTCATTCACAACATAAACATTTGGGGATAGTTCATTGCATCACCAGACACTAAACCCTATTATTATTTATGAAATTGTTGTTCTCTTGTATCGAGGGGGGATCGGTCATGTTAAATTTGTTCTCTTTCCCTAGTTCTTCGTAATTTTATTCTGGTATCTTGAAAGAATTTTTATTTAATACCTTAATAAAATAAAAATGTTAGAATCTATGAATATGAATCTATGTACTTCATGTCAGTCATA
Source organism: Solidago caesia (assembly GCA_028566075.1). Classification (NCBI taxonomy): domain Eukaryota; kingdom Viridiplantae; phylum Streptophyta; class Magnoliopsida; order Asterales; family Asteraceae; genus Solidago; species Solidago caesia. Next base: position 25,162,416 of record JAOXNX010000011.1, on the reverse strand, counting down.
TGATGAAGAGAAAGTGATAGTTGACTGATATATACATTGAGTCAAGATGATTGAGTGTTAAAATTTAGAAATTAAAAGGCACCATTTTAGAATTAATTTCAAACACCCCCTTTGCAATCATGGAGATTCTAGTTTCAGTCTTTTTCTTTCACATTTTTAGTTTTTTACACTATTTATTGGTAATTTTCATGTAAAAGTTACAATGTAAAATCTAATTTTTACACGACTTTAAATAACCACTGTGAAAAGTATTTCAAAATCTTTTATCAACTATTATACACACATAATTTTACTTATCGAATGTCATCAACTTGAACTAACATTTGTCAATAAGGACGAAAAACGAATTCTCCATATATTAATTTTTAAAAAATCACGAACACATCATCCCTAATTCCCTATATATCAATTTTCAAACGGAACCACTCTTCACTTCTCTTTTTATATTTTTCATCCAAAACTTTTATAAAAGTTATAAATTGCCCTTCTAGCTATATAATTTATATAGTTGAACCAAAAAGTTAATTAGTTTTATACATTTTAATTTTTTTCTATTGTCTAATTTCTTTTTTTTTTTACCCGAAAATCTTTTGTTTCCATTTTAAAGAAGGCTAACTACCTACCATGCGACTAGAATTTACATCTTATATGTTGATCACGCATAATACAAGAACCAAGGTCTAAGGATGTTTTTGTTTTTCAAGTTATCCTGACTAGGGATGAACATAATTTCTAATGTCCCGGTTCCATCCCGATCCCGTTACCGAGAAGTGGTATCGAATGGAAAATGGGACCGGGACCGGTTCCCACGTTTGTTACTTCATGCGATTTGGGACCGCAGTACTAGGAAATGGTACCGGGAAGTGGTACCGAATGAAAAATAAGACCTGTACCGGTATCATGTTTTGGAGATTTTTGGTATTGGTACCGTTACTCCCGACACAAAGTGCGAGCATTTATAAACCTCGTAAGTACCAAAACTCAACATGAAACATATCCATCGAAATGCCATGGTCTACAAAAACACCATGAATGGAGGCATATTCAAGACATTTTAAGAAAACATATAAAAATATGGAAATATTTAGAAAAAGTAATAATGAAATCTATATTATCTTAACCACGAGGATGCTGATCTAGTGGTAAAAGCTTAGTTTGAACTAAGGGTGAAAATATCTAGAAATCCAAGTCTGAATTATAGGAGCAAAAAAAATATACCTTTTGTAGTCATAGATTTTCACCAGCAACCACTTCCAGTTACTTACATAACAAGTGGTTGCCCTGAGATTAGTTGGCTTACAAAACGAGTTGAATACCTAGTTTTGTAAAAAGAAAAAGAAAAAAGTCCACGTTATCTTAACCTCTAAAACTTACAAAGACAAACAATTATGTTTGAAGATAAGAAACTGTAATAATTTAGAGAAAAAGTTCATCTTTGATCCCGAATCCACCATTAAAGTAAAATTGTGTGTATATTTTATAAATTCTTAATTACACATAATATTGATTCTTAATTGTAAAACATTGTTTGATTTCTTTAAATTTGTATAAACTAAGTACTAAAAGTTTAGAAGTTTAAGGACTCGAAAAAGTATAAAAGTTAGAGGTGTTGAGATTTGAGAACATACATGCTCAAATCTGCCCCTGATTTTGAGATTTGGTGAAACGACCTCTTTCAAAAACGACAATTTATTTTTGCAGAAACATTGTTTAAATATCATTTACACATGTAATTGAATGAATACATGCATATACGATTCGAACCCGACATAAAACATGACTTAAATCTCGACAAAATTTTTTTTTACAATAGAGCATGTCTGTATGCACAGTCGATCGCGCGTACAGCCTCGCAGGATATTGGATTCATTTTTTTTTTTTACGGTTTGACCTGAAATTCCTGTTGGTGTTAACCTGATATTACTATCAATACCTCTCCGTTGGTTCCAACCCGAAATTAACAGTTGCAAAAGAATAACACATCTTACCTCAGCAGTGAAATCATTCCATATCTGTAAGACAAAAGAATGTTATAGATTCCACATAATGCACACAAGTAGCACACACATTTATGTCCAAAAAATATGAAATACATTTGATCACAGCATAAAAGATTTGAAAACAACTTTGAGCATCTTTTCCCCCAAAAAATACTATGAAAAGGGGCCACGAAAACTCACCTTGATTAGTAGGTAATTAGTAGATGCCCAAATGTGAACTTGATATCTAAACATAAAAATATATACGTAGGTTACACTATGAATAGGGTGAAAGTCCTTTTCATTGTAATCCGTATTTGATGACATACACATATGGCTTTATTCAATGCGTGTAACACATGTTTTGTCATATCTCATTAAGTTAAAAGTCCAATAACTTGAAAGAAAGTATTTGTTTTGGTGATTTATTCTTTTGCTTTTATAAGTTAGTATTTACTGAAAGTTTTGTTCAATTTTACGTAATTTAAAATATATCAAGATGAATTATTTAGACTTTGATATTTTTATTCCAGAAACTTCCAGATGTTAGGTCTTTACATAAAAAAAAATTTAGAATTTAATTGATACTGGAGCTATTTTTAATAATTCCGTAAACACAATTTGTCCCGAAAGTCTCACAGTTTGCATATCCAAAAGTTTTTATAAAAGATAACAGTCTTAAAAATCTCTGAAAATTCCTATATTTTTATCATGCAATTTTGACATCCTAAACGTGTTCCAGAAAAAGGATCACCCCGTAACAGTTAAAATTGACCCCGTAACTTATAAAATCCGTTTGACCAACTTAAACTCCACGTTTTGACACGAACCACTTGGAACAGAAAGTAGACTTAATGAACTTCAATTTGGACACCAAAAACGTAACCAAACAATCTTCTATGACCAATTTATGACCCTTCAAAGTCAGACCACATAATCTGTCTAAATTTTGAAATAATTCAAACACACTCTTTGAACACTAGCAACCCATCAACACTTATTTATACCTTCAAAATTTATAAAAACTTATATAAATCTGTTATTTACATATATTTATATTTTTATAAATCTTCCAGATTGTCTTTATGATTTTATATGTATCCTACCATTTACATGTATAACAATATGACCCATACTATGCCCCAATGGTTTTATAATTTATAAAGTCCTCATCTTTATTTTAAATTTATAAAAAAATCATATATATTCTGAAATGTTTTGGCCATAATCCTATTTTCATCAAATAGGTTACAACAAATTTAATAATACATATATATATATATATATATATATATATAATTTGAATGAAAAGATAAGGAATAGGAATTTATCATAAAGGTTGATGATCACTCTTTAAATACCTTACAAAATAAAATATAAATTATAAGAATTTTACTATAAATTTTATCTAAAATAAAACCTCATAAAAAAAATTGTGAAGCTTACCAAAAATTGTGTTGACAAAGTGGAGATTTGAATTTTTTTTTTTTTGTTGGTGATGGTTTCGACAGCAAACACCAGAGAAAAGAAAAAAAATTTTAAAACCACTTTCAAATCACCAAAATTTACAGATTATCAGTATATATTTGAAACACTTTACATATTGCTAACTTTCTAAATTTCACTAAAAATGACCAAACGGACCTATGGCCAAAATGTTAGTACTAGTTCGTTTCTAACCACATTACCAACCCAATGACCATTTCATCATGATAAGTTTTGCAGAATTTAACTTACCACTATTACCCATATGACCATTACAATACTTTGACCAAAAACCAACCATCACATCCATTTCATCATTTGACCCAAAAGAAATATCAAGAGATACTTTTGACACAATTTAACAAGTGGGATCAAAAGCTTGATTAGGGAGTTTCTAACATCAATATACCATCTTTCCATTCTACATTCCTTCCACTTCAAAGCCATCCATAAGCAATGTTTTAAAAACCGGACCGGACCGGCCGGTTCGACCGGTCGGACCGGTGCGCGGTCAAGAGGCCGGTTTTTTAGTGTTCCGGTTCAATGGTTCGAACCATCCGGTTTTGTATTATTTTTTTATAAATTTTTTTTTTTTGTAATTTTTATGATAATGTGTATACTTTAATGTTATTTTTAGATGTTTGTGAATGTTAAAACATATATTTTCTTTAGATTATAACTATTTGTTATTATTTTTGAATGGATTGTAACAAGTTTAGTAGCGTTTAAAAAAAAATACCAAACGGTTGAACCGGCCAGTCCGACCGCTCGCGGTTGACTGACCGGTTCGACCAAAAATCCGGTTTTTTAAACATTGTCTATAAGTCAACAAACACCACTTCAATTCAAGCAATCAACTAGTCTTTTCTTTACCTCTTGAGCTAGTTGCTCCTAAATAAAAACATCTACTACTAAATATCAAGCATCAAGCTTAGTGAGTACAAAGACTATATAAGCAATCATAAACAATTCATTCAATCCTATCATACATGTATGCATACATTTCAACCAAATCCAATGGCTAGCAATCCATGTATGTGTCCCAATTCATTTGTCCCAAATAACAAACAAATTGACTAACAACAAAGCATATGACTAGCAACCCACATACATGTCCAAGTCATCAGATGCAACAAAAAAACAAAGCATATGACTAGCAACCTAGTGAACCTACATATACATCCAAGTCACTAGTCCCCAAACAACAACAACTGACTAGCAACCCGTATACGCTTCCTAAGTCATTAGTCCCAAATAATCCATATGGTATGCATCTAACAATGCATACTTTACTTATATAACCATTGGCTATGAAAAATCAACCTTAACAATAAATAATCCCCAAACGAAGCTTTTTCTCCTTTTTCCTTCTTCAATTCAGTCAAGAACCACCAATCCACCCCCCAAAATCCTTAGCAAATTAATGGTTTTGGTTATTAAAGCTTTATCTTAATTATGTGAAGAATTCCTTTAATTTTCTCGTTAAATTAGTATGCTTTTCGTTTTAGTTGAGACCTCCCACAAGAATGTTCACGTTTTTAAATGTGAAGTTAGATAGTTTGTTGGTTAGACTTAGGTCCCTCTCAACCATAACACCAAATTCTCAAATTTTCACTATCATATCAGCGCCACATCATCCTTTTCTCCTAGAATTTATCTCCTACCAATCATACCACTAAATTCTCAAATTTTCAACTTCCTATTTTCACATCATCACCACATAATTTTTATTTTTATTTAAACACAAAATAAAATAAAACTAAATTTTACACATTTATTTTACACTTTTAAATAATAATAATAATAATAATAATAATAATAATAATAATAATAATAATATAAAAACAATACACCCACACTAACAAAAAATATGAGTATTTAATCAGGTTGAGAGATACACCCACACCACAGATACACCCACACCACAGCAAACAAATATAAAAACAATATAACCACCCTAAAAGTCTTCTTCTGTAAACAAATTTTTTTTCTTTCTATAAAACTATTAGAGCACCTACACCAATACACCCACACCACACACACATATATAAAACCAATACACACACATCTATCACGTTCTCAACAGAATGTGAATCCAGAACGCACGCGAGAATTTGACGGTGCCAACGGCGTTCTCCCCAGAACGCGATAACGCACCAGAACGTGGCCTTCGTGCCATCGGCGACGTGAGAACGCGGTGAACGGGCGTGAGAACGTGGGGAGGCTGCAAGCGTTGGGAGGGGCCTAAGTTCTTAAACCAAAAGCTCTTTGAAATAGCTTAGAGTACGTTTAGTTATAGAAAACTAGGAGTGTTTTTTAGAAAATTTTCAAGGAAATCATGAAAAACAGAAAACGTGTTCAAATGTGATTTTTCTAAAATAATTTTCATTAAAAAACAGAAAATCATGTTTTTCAACTTATAACTACATATTGAAAAACTCATTTTTATAGTTTTCTAAATATTTCCATTTTAAAAATGGAAAACGCCTTGTGTTTTACAAATTTACAACTAAATGCGTTTTTAAAATTTTCAAGGGTTTTCTAAAGATAAAAAAACCCTTCTCATTTTCTTGAAAAATGAAAATGGAAAACTAGAAAAAGTTTTATGTAACTAAACACACCCTTAACCTTTTTCTTTTTAATAAAAGAATAAATAAATTAGATCAATCCCCCTTAAATATTTGTATTCAATATTTAATATTTCTTTGTTTGTCCTTTATGCCATTTTACATTAATATATAAGTTCCAGTTTTAATTATTTTGCCAAACACTTTTATAAAATCAAAAGTTCTACACAAAAGCTCTATCCACCGTCTCCAGCTAATGTTACCAAACATATCCATGTGTGCAATTAATGGTTTTTGTTAGTATTTAAAGGTAGTGAAAGACCGACATGCTTTTAGTTTATTTGTGGTTTAGAAGACGTAATGTGCAGTATTTTAGTGGTTGAAAAGTGGTTGGAGAGGATTTTTCTGATGTGACGTTGGCGAGGACTAGTAGCGGTTGGAGTGACCATTGTGAGTACTCTTAAGAAAGGGCCACTAGGAGTTTTATCATAAATGTTAGAAAGCTGTCTACGGAGCACCTGTGTGTGGTGGTCACTTAGAGTTCTTGCGGTACAAACTTTTGTATATGCCTTAGCCTATACAAGCATTTTTGGACCAATTTATTTCAGTTCTGATTTTCATACCTTGGGTATGTTTTCATGTGTGGAAAATGCAAATGGTGGACCTATGAATGAAGGATGAGTAATGGGGTAATAGTAATACTGAGCTAAATGAATGGCTATTAGTTGTAGTTTATCGGGAATTCGTGCATTTTGGGGAGGTTTTCAGCTCTTTTTGGTTAAAGTTCCATCATATGCCCTTATCGATACGTTATAAAAAGCCTAAATTTATAGTATTCCATATGAAAGTCCCAAAGTGCACGAATAGTACAATTAACAATGTTATATTTGTCCCTTTATAAGCTGCAATGCCTCTTGTTAAGGTATGTTCAGAAAGAAGATTAGAGAAAGCACAAACCCTTGGTAATCTGGTTAAACATAGAATCAGTATTACCAGCAGTTGGACTTTAAAAAGTTTAAATTTCCTCTGATTAGGGTCTGCAGAAGAAAGCCAATAAAAAGTTTTTTGAAACCAACAAAGTTATACAATCGATCTGAGTGCGTTTCATTGATTTTCATTTCAGGGATCCAAGAAGTTTGGGACATAGCTCAAGTTGAACCATATAAAGTGGTTATATCAGTCAAAAATGCATCTACATTACATGGACACACAATCTGCTGAAATGAAATTGCAGAAATAAAATCCAAGGACAATAGTGGCAAAAACATGGGACTCCGTTCACCCAGTTTAGACGATTTCATAATCATGCTCCCCACACTGTCATGAGATCGATAGTCCTAAAAAAGTGTTTGATAATGAAGAAAACACAGATCAAACTAGGTGGGATACTGATGTAACCATAACATAACATCCCACTATACAGATGCCCCTCATAGCATAGACATGTAATTATGACAGTGATGCGGAAGCATCTAGATTGATGTGGAAGCATCTATAACTCTTTAGTTTCTTATGTTTAATTTAGCTTATTAATGTTATGGTTACATATCATAAATCCCATCTATAAATTGGGATCTAAATTTTGTATTAGTTAGTTTTACATATGATATGAAAAGTCATTTTCTTCTCCTATCCACAAGTGTTTGTGTTAGTGTGAATTATACCCTGATTATCGCCTTATCGGTATTCATTTGGAATCAACGATATTTAAAAGAGTTGTTCCTGGTATTCTTATGAATCAACAGGTTCAATTATCTATCCCAATTTCGTCTGTACATCATTTGGTATCAGAGCTAAATTTCCCGATCAAAATGTCTCCTTATCACGACATTATCAATGATTATCCACCCGTGTTTGATGAATACAGAGATGAAGAATGGTATTCATGGGCAACTGGGAGTTCAATCGTTAAAGATAAAGTTATCGACAACAGGCCGGAGAAGATCGATGAAGGAGATTATGTGTTGGTTCTTAAAATACCCAAAAAATCTATTTTGGTCGTCCAGCTCTGTGCAGCTGTGGAAAAACAGGCGGCACAAGTTCGCTCACCGTTGGATCGCTCAAATTTTTGGATATGTGGTTCAACACTAATGGTAGCATGATATGGTATTCTTAGGAATCAATAGGTTCGATTGTTTATCTCGATTTCGTTCTACATCAGACTGGGTTTAGAAAAATGGTAAAAGATCAACAATGAGAACTGATATCGCATAATATGGTACAAACTGGCGGTGCTAATATTCAATGGAACCTATAATGATAAACGAATAATTCGTACATGTACCTTATTTTATAGGAAATAAAATTGGAATGCCAGACGCTAAGTCGAGCTAATTACGTTTTCTATCTCTTAGACTTATCGTTAACTTATGATAACACTAAGGATTAGAAGATAAAACTCACACTATTTCTAGACTACTTACAGGAGAAAGGATAGAGTTTTCTTGTTCAAATGAACAATTAAAAAACCCATAGTAGTAGGTGTAACTTTTAGAAAACTTATTGGTTAAATAAGACATTAGAGGATGATGCAGTCACTTTCAAAGAGTCCAGACCATTCCAGGCCGGTGAGTTGGACCTGTACAATGGCATATAAATAGGATGCAGTGCATCATTTCTCTTCGCATTAAGAGACTGTAACATTATATCGTAAAGACCCTTTCATATTTGCATAACGATATGGTACCTGTTGTCATATAATTCCTTCTTTATGCTTAAGATTTTACTTTGATACCACATCTAAGTTCTACCACATTCTAATTTTTTCGGCATACATCATTATTTTGGTTTGTGATGCCTTTGTAGGATGAAGAACACCAGATAAGCAAATCCAGCAGGTTTGTAAGTTGGAGAAACAGACCAGCTATTGAAGGCCAACATGGTGGCATAGTTGCAGCATCATTTGTCTTAGGTAAGTAGAATATGATCCAAATATGTCGACTCTTATGGTTAAAATAGTCATTTTTAGGATACAAAGTTAATAAGAAAACACCGTCTAAAGGTCTGATTTTGTGCTTTTGAAAAACATATAGTTGTGGAGGTATTGGAGAATCTAGCATACCTGGCCAATGCAAGCAACCTTGTGCTCTATTTGTCCAAATTCATGCACTTCAGTCCGTCCAGCTCTTCCAATGTCGTTAGCAATTTCATGGGCACAGCCTTCCTCCTTGCTCTCCTTGGTGGTTTTTTAGCTGATGCTTTCTTCACCACCTATTGTATCTATCTGATAAGTGCTACAATCGAGCTTACGGTAAAAAAAAATGAAATTTGAAGTTTCTTTGCTCATGAAATTTTTACTTGATACTTTCATAAAATAAACCAGATAAACCTAAACAACTCAACAACTTACTTTAATCAAGTCAAATGAGTGGAATGGGCTAGGAGCAGTGGCGGATCTAGAAGTTTATGAGGCCGGGGGCCTAAGAAAACTAACCATGGAAGCACATAAAAACTCGGGGCCTAACACACTGGTTAAACTTAAATTGAATAAAAATAAATAAATCTTTCACTAACAAAATATAATTGAGAGGGACCCTAATCCTATGGTGGATCCGCCAATGCTTGCCGATCCATATCAAATGGTAGGGAGCGGTGTTCCAACATGCCAAATTTTGATACCGCAACAATTTGTTACCCACCCCTTTTATCCTAATAGGCGTAAAAGATACATAGACATAAAAATAAATTTAAGAATACAATTGAGACATGTGGTTAAACCAAAAATGTATATGTGGAAAGATATATAATTACACTTGTTATTATCACACGTATCTATATAGGCCGACATAAACTTGTACTATTAAGTAGCAAAATTTGTAGACTTGTATCATATTACTCTAAGGTGAGGGGTGTGGGTGGTGTGCTTTGCCGGTACCGAAATTTGGTAAGCGGCCTTGCCACTCCCTTCCATTTGGTACCGAACTACCGATCAGCATGCGACATGGGGCATCAATATCGACATGGTGATGCCAATCCATTTGAACGTTGGGAGCCTTCATCCTCTCTCATCACTCTCTCTCACCTCTGTCTTATCTCTTTCTATGTATATGCCGATGACGACCACCCCTTCCAATTTGGCATGTATTGGCATGATTTATTATTATTATTATTTTTTTAGTCAGGTAGGCATGTTTAAATTGGATATGTTTAAATTGGATGACACCATGCCAAATTTTGGCCGCCTCAGTCCTCATTCCTCACCCTTATACTTTTTTTTTGCAAAGGTATCTCACCCTTATACTAACATTTAAACACCAGTTTTATTGTGATGCACCCTCGCACATCAATCATTTTCTCCTACTAATCACCTATAATATTTAATAATACACTCAATATACTTTACTTACGTAAAGAACACTTTGTAATAAATACTTATACAATTGCCAAATATAAA
>JAOXNX010000011.1:25137432-25148268 GCA_028566075.1 Solidago caesia | reverse complement strand
AGTATAGTTAATTTAACATGTTATTCTATAACTATTAATAATTATGTTATTATGAAAACTTAATATATTTGTCTCGCTTATTATGCGGGAAAATAATATAGTATATATATAAAAGAAGACGTATATATAAACACAAATATTTAATTTTACAAAATTACTCAACATCACACTTTACTTGACAACGACACAATTCAATGACCACCTCAATTTTTGTCAAACAAACACAATAATGGGATGGTATAATGGCTGTAAATAGTTTTCTATCCATATAACATAATAACTTTGATTGACGCGTTGTTTATAAGTTGCATGTAAACTTTTGTATGGTTTACACAAATCTACATAGACATTATTATTATTATGTCATGTCATTAGCGATGTGTTCTGAGGATCATTATCACACACACACACAGAGTATTGTAATTACACAAAATGAAACCTAAACACACAATATCTGAAGCGGGCTTAAAATACGTAGGCACCCATGTGGGTGTAATGGTTTCGGGTTAACCATCCACCATTAACACACAATATCTATGTTTTTAAGTGGTAAAACCGTCTAAGTAAACTTAATTGAAGCTTTGTTTGATTATATTCCCAACTTCACGAATGTGTTTTATTTTTCCAATATTGCTATTGCTATGTTGTATGATTGATTGATTATAACATCATACAGTAGCAACGAGTTGTAATTGTAACTCAGTTTGAAGAAAAAAAATATATATTTTTTTTAAAGGCTAAAATTTTATTAACTGCCGGTTGATAAAGGTTCAACCGGGAAGAAAAATTACATTACATAAATAAAAGAGAAATTTTAAGCCACTCTTCCCATCTAATTGTAACTTTCTTGTTCCTATTGTGGCACCATAGAAATGAAAAAACGACAATTGAATTGAATAGAACTTCACGTTTGGTCCTTGCTAGATTAAACACATTGTCATCCGAAACCTCCACAAGCTCCACCAAACTGAATCGGTAATAGTTTCAAGCAACACTTTAACCTTTTTCGTCTATTCAGGTTGTCAGCACGATGAAGTGTGAGATCAGGCGCAAGCTCAAAAGGTAAGGTAGTTTTAAGATCTTTTTTAAGCTAAGGTTTTCTTTTTTTAATATTACATCAAAACGTAACTATTTTTTGATTAGAAGTTTTTCAAATATACCCATAACTTTAAGAGTGGGTTACATCACCCCCTCAACCACTAATCCATCATTATTCACTAGTCTATGACTTACTTATTTTATTTTATTTTACACAAAGTTGTGTGAGAGAGGATTAAAAAAAAAACACTAAACAACTTGTGTCGCCAACCACAAACCGCTCGAAAACAAGTGGACCACGAGTCACATCCAATGGTGTTGACTTGTAGTGTACGAGTCAACCATGAAGTGCTCATGGTTCCACTACTACCACTCTAAGCTCATCAAATCTCCATAAAAACCCACTATCAAACACACCCTTGTCCCTTGATACCTGTATTGTTTATCGTATTTAACATGACAAAAACTTTAATAATATCTCGTGATATAAAAGTTAAGCTATGCTGTTTATTTGAATTAAAATTTTAAATATCTCTATTATATCGATATTAAATGTAAACATTTAAAAACATGAAAATGATTAAAATATCCTTAACACTGACCATAATCTATCAACTACTAAATAATATTATCTTAAGTAGTTGTATCAATTAACGATTATATTCTAGGAAGCGAAAAATTATATTTATAAAACATATAAATATTTTTTAGCCAATTAATATATCAGTGAACATTATCGATAAATCTTTAACATTCATTATTGAATAACCTTTTTTTAAAAAAGATGTTACAAAATAGTTATAATACGCTTTATAATTTAATTATTGTTGATTTTATAATTAGGAAAATGCTAAATGCAGCCCTTAGGGCTGCATTTAACGTGCATAAAAAAGTTGTACTTTTTATATCAAAATCCCACCCCCTGAATTTTATGATAAGTGTATAACTATTTAATGCACTTTATATACAGCTCTTAGGGTTTTGTTTAGCAAAATCCTTATAATTAAAAACGCATCTTAACCATAAGTTAAGTAAACGGGTTAAGTAAAATAGAAAGAAAAAAAAAACTTAAACTTAAACTTAAATTAACAACTCTAAATATAGTTATATCTCTCTTGGTAAACAGGTTAATAAATTTGAGAATTGACCTTAATCATGTTTATATTGATGGGAATGAAACTTTGTGGAAAAAAGAAAATAAGTAAAAAAAAAAAAGAAATTATGACATCATAATAGAGATAATCTCTCTCTATATATATAAAAACAATAACAATTTGGATGGTTCATAAATAAACTTAGGGGTTGGTTATTGTAAAACAAGTATTAAAGTAAAACAAATAAGATAAGATGTTGACCATTGGATCATGATAAAATTGATGCACAGCAAGTATACACACTGATGCACGGAGAATTTTATGATTCATAATAACTTTTAGTTAAGGGAAAATGATTGTCTTATTTATTTTACTTTAATATTTATTTTATTTGAACTAGAATCAGTAAACTTAATCAAAAGTAAACTGCAATTTAAGAGCATTAAAATAATCAATAATTGTTTTGAATATTCGGATAATCCATTTTGTATGTGTGGGCACCACATTGGAGAAATGGATATGTATAAGCCAGTATCGTATTCATTTCATACTACCGATATTTGCGGCCCTTTGGATAAGGTCGGTCCCACCATTTTGAAAATTAAATTTACTATTTTACCCCTCACCTCTTCACTTCTTGATAAGACCCCCTCATGGGTCCCACTTCCAGTTGTTAATCACATGTCTGTCACGTGCTATGTGCTGACTTGGCATCCCCCTTCACCTCAACCAAAAAGGCAAAAACCCCACTTTTAATTTAAAACTGACAAAAATAAAGTGGAAATGTTGACTTGAAAAAGGTATTTTATGACGTGTCGTAACTTTAGTGGATGTTGTTTGTGAGGTCCATGTTGGCATAGTTAGTGGTGGGACACGTGGATTTAGTTAAGTAATGAATATCCGTACATAATAAAAAGTGGGTGGATGTGGAAAATTGTACGAGCCATGAGTTAGATATACATTCATGTTGTAATGTATGCCCAAACTTTGACGTGAATTTACTTTGATGCCATTGATCGTGGAATTTTCATCTTAATTTCTTTATTTTAATTTTTCTAAGGAGTTTTGGATTTCATTTTATATATTTATTATTATTATTATTATTATATTAATTTTTTTAATTATGATTATTATATTATTAATTATTATATCTAATCTAAAGTTAGTGTTTACTTTTGGCAGTACATCCATTTTTCCTACTAGTCCAATACTATATATACAAAATACCTCATCAATCTGTTTATCTACATCTACATTTATAAAAAGATAATAAAAGATGTTACTTAATAACAAAACTGATAATAAGAGATTTTAGTTGGTAACAAAGGACTATTATTAATAGTAATGTCATTTGCAAACCATAATTAAGGTAAAATCAAAAGATAAATCCCAGCCACACATTTTCCCCTACTTCTTATCTCTCTTCTTATTTTTTTATTTTTTTACCTTATTTTTTTTCGTTTTTTAAAAATAAAAACACACTTAAAAAAAAAAAAATTTTTTTTTTTTAAAGGACATAGCCCGTATGGCTAAGGGTGGAACCCGTCAGGTAGATTACCTCATCACCCCCTTATGACCTATTACCCCACCAGCTATCCCTTATTAATACCCTTAAGAGCTACTCCCGATAAGGGCGAAGCCCCCCCTCAACGGGCTACGCCCGTACCCAGTGGCGAAGCCATGAATTTAAGTTAAGGTGGGCCAAAATTAGTGACGATAAACGGTTACCTAGGATCTCTCAAGCACAGGCTTGACATGAGACGGGGGAGCCAAAATCTGGTTCTTTAAATAAACTACTTTGATACTATATTTGAAGATTTAATTAATTTAATTTCGGTTTTAGGAAACAACTTAAAATCTAAATATGTACGTACTCACACTCATCAAACAAACAAACAAATTATCTTGGGTAAACAAACAAGTAATTTGGATAAATTTTTACTCATTGTTTATCTTTTCTTTCTTTGTTTTCTGGTGAAACAAACAACAAAATGGAAGGGATCTTTCTGGTCATTCTTGACAATCAAAAGTAAAGATGTGATTAGGTTTGATTGGTCACACAAAACAGGAAACAAAAAGGTTTTTTCTTTTTTTTTGTGTTTTTATCAACAACTAAAAAAGAAATTCCATCAGGTCATAGGGTGTGTCAAATCTTCAAATATACTACCAAATTGTTACTATATTCTCATCCATTATAAGTGATGGCGGTGGGCCATGGCCAACCCTACCCCCCATGTACCTCTGCCCCTACCCGTACCGTATCATCATCCGAAAATTATTTATTTTTTATTTTTTGGGTATGGGTTTTTATTAAAAAAAATTATCGAAATGAAAAAAACAAGGTTAAGAAAATAAAAGGGGGAGAAAAAGAAGGAAAAATATGTGACTGAGATATATCCCTTGGTTTTCAACATATTTTTAGTTTTCATTTTATTACAACCCTTGTTAGTAAGTTAAAAACATTTGTGTCCTTAACACATATGAATTATGTTTTAATAGAATGAATTAAACATGTTCAAATATACTATTTAAATATATATTCACCATTGTTCTTGAAACTAACTAATTAATGGGGTTTAAAATGCTATAAAAGAACTTAAAAGGACCTCTATGTAATATCGTGTTCAATATCTATATCTATATCTATACTATTATATAAAAGAGCAACCCCTCCCCCTTTTTTCAACTTTCTACCTTTAAAATACTCAAATTACCATTTAATTTCAAAAGCTTTCTTTTTATAATTAACCAATATACCTAAAATACCCTTAATGAAATAATTTACAACATCTATCCTTCAACTACTAAAATAAATACATTATCCCCTTTTATATCAATTACATTTACATCAATAATCACACCACCGCCGCCAGCACCGTCATCACCACCGATTTCCGCCGCCACCCGTTACCGTCACCACCACACTGTCGTCGCTACGATCATAACCGCCGCATCACGCGGGCACCAGTCTATATATATATATACACATATCTATAACTACTTATAAAGCATTTTGGGGTTTTTATTTTTAAGATGTCTTAAAATTAAGTTTTTAAAATGTCCATATTACCCTATTACATATTTACACCATATCCTTTATCTTCTAAAATATCTACACTATCCCCTTTACATTAATTACCATTACATCAACTACCTACACTAATCGGAGGCGCCGCCACCACCATATCACTGCCGCATTATGCGGGTATCCCTCTAGTTACATTAAATATATACACATATATTATACATGGCTCGAAAACCTTGATAAGAACTCGAGCTAAGCCTTTATAAGCTCGAACTCGACTCAATAAATGTTTCAAGCTCAACATTTGGACACCAACTTGAGTTTAATCTTGATAAAACTCAACAAGAACGAAGCGAACTCAAACTTGAAATCAAATAATTTGATAAAAACTCTATTCGTTAGCAACCTTACTTTAAATAATTCAATGTTTGGTAATTTGGGTACACAATGCTAAAAACAATTATGAAATTTAGTTTCCACATTTAAGAGAATATAAAAAATAAAAAGTGGCCAATAAAGGTACATAAAAATTAAAAATATCAAGAAATATATGTAACATAAAATTAAATTTGTAATTTTTTAGGCGATAAAAACTTTTAAGGTGCGTTTAGTTATAGAATATTTTTTCTAATTTTCTATTTTCATTTTGAAGAAAACAAGAAGGGTTTTTACATTTAGAAAACCCTTAAAAATTTTGAAAACGTGTAGGACTGTCAATGGGTTCGGGTTCGGGTTGGCGGGTCGAAAATCTCTGACCCTAACCCAATCCTAAAAGTTTCATGATAGAAATTTCAACCCTGACCCACAACCTGTCAAACCGAACCCAACCCACCAACCTGAAAAAAATCGGTTGGCATGTCTAATTAGTTGGTGGGTTGGCGGATTGATATCAGGTCATATAGGTTATGGGTTGGTGGGTTGGCGGGTTGGTGGGTTGATTTTTGGTCAAACGGGTCGTGGGTTGACGGGTCAAATGGGTTGATGGGTCGACCTATTAAAGAAAACTATATAAACTTAAAATATTCCCGGGTTGGCCTGTTAACTCGAAGGGTCAACCCGAACCCAACCCAAAAAAAATCAAGTTAGTGGGTTGCGGGTTGACAGGTTGACGGGTCGAGATTTTACTACCCTAACCCGGTTTTTTCAGGTCGGGTTTCGGGTTGGATCGAGTATTGATAGCCCTAAAAACGCGTTTAGTTGCAGGTTTGAAAAACACAAAGAGTTTTCCATTGCATGAACTGAAAAATATTTAGAAAACTATAAAAATGAGTTTTTTAATACATAGTTATAAGTGAAATATATTTTCTGTTTTTCATGTTCCTTTAAAAAAATTTAAAAAAAAACACCGTAGGTTTTCAACACCTAAACGTGTACTTAAATTTTCCAGCATTGTAAAAAAATGATTTTATGTTAGACACCCTAAAAACGTATATAAAGCAATCAAACATGTAAACATAAATTAAATCGAACAAATAGTACCAAGAAAACACATACTTTACTTACAAAGAGATGAAAAGTATCGTTATTTTAACAGTTACAAGAAACGTATTGAACAAAGGGGGATGTAGCTCAGATGGTAGAGCGCTCGCTTAGCATGCGAGAGGTACGGGGATCGATACCCCGCATCTCCAAGCTAATTTTTTAACTCTTATTGTTTAATAACATGCATCTTTAGGTAAGTTGGATAACTCTTTGGGAAAGGATTCATCATCTGGTTTTCCGATCATTCTTTAATGCGCGATTCCACTATGCTTGAATATGTTCAGAGGAAAAGAGAGTGAATTTGTTGATCAAATCTCTTTATAATCAAAGAGATACGGGGAAGAAACTTAGCCTTGACCCATCAACAAATTAAAATAGTAGTATCTGTAAGGACAATGATTCTAAACATAAGCAATGGCAAATAAATGCTTAGATAAAAAGGTCTAAAACAACACTGAACATAGGGAATGAGAGTCATGCTTGGGCCAACCCGTAGGAACTTTCTAAGAAAATATGCTTTATTGGGTATCGGGTTTGCATTTCCTTCAGCCAAGTACCATCATTTGAGAACCTTAGTCCTTATACCAACCAAAATGAAGCGGCCCCAAATCGGATCTATCCTCCACCCTTGTATGACTTTGTCATTAGCATAAATTAAGCTCATACTAAAACTAATCAAAAACCACTTTCAGTTTTCCAGAATGTTCAAATAACTTGTCACAACAGTCTGTTTGTTCTCAGTCATTCTTTAGTCTTTGAGTTCAAATAAGAGGATCGCAAATGACATTACATTACATATAATAAACTTATTGGAAAAGGGAAATGCGTAACTTTGATTTAAGATTAAGAATGTATAACATACAACAAAAATGCATACATACATTGATACATATAAAAATCTTAACTAATGTGGTCATGCCCAACTGATGAAAGGTCTGACCCACAAATGATAGTACCCGAGCTAATAAAACTAACTATGGTACTAATTAACCATGTACTTTTTGACCGATTCGAACGCAAAACTAGAAGGGATGGCAGATAATTCAAGTCAAGAAAAATAGTTAAGCAGAAAGAAGGATCAAAACATTATACAAACAGCAACAGTGAGTTAAGAAAAGACGCCGCTTAATTTCCTAACAATGTCATTCACGTAATATATATGTTACAACGTGTATAATCACATCCCTTGGTAACAACTTTGAATTAGAACAAACGTACGTACATCATTCACAATCCAAAACTTCAACAAACTGATAGAAGAAAGAACATTCTAATCGGCTTCCTGTAAACCCTCTAACACAATTGAACCAACAAACAATCCAGTTGCAGTTGCAACAAACGTGCCTGCTAAAATAGCCTGTGTCACCACGAGAGCAGTAGAATCATCTGGTATCAATACAACTGCTAGTATCGCTGCCACCAGAACAGGCAATGCAGCCGATGCTAAAGAAGCAGGAGAGTATCCGGCCACCTTTTCAAGCAAACTGAGAAGCCCAAGCTCTTCAGCTTTGGATAGAATCCCTAGTTTCTCAATAGAAGACAGAGTGAACCCTAGCTCCTCTGCTTTGGACAACAGCCCTGACTTCTCCACATTACTCAACACTTTACGCTTCTCTAACTTTTTGAATACATCCACATCTACTTGTTCGCTTCCTTCGAAAAATATTCCTGCCCCAAACCATTCCTTTTTCCATGCCTTGTCATACTTGTTCACCTGCATTCGTGCTTCTAAATCAAAACACAATATGAATGCAAATCCAGTACAATTACACAATTAGAAAACCCAAAAAATGAACAATTAAGAATTCTTAATGATTGAGATGAAATTCGTATTTACTTCTAATCACCAAAATAAAAATTGATAATGAAATTTTTAACTAATGTTGATTGATATGTTGCAGTATGCAATTATACGTTGTCTGTATAGAAACATCTACATATCATTACACAAGGAGAAAGTAAGTACACAACTATTCATGATGATTGAATCCAAAATTTATTTACTGCCAAGGGTTATTCACTTATTTGCATAGGACACCAAAATACCTTTCTGTTTGGGTTTTTATTCGGGCTCGGGGTTCGGGTCGGGTTTCTTATTCGGTTTCGGGTTCTTTCGACACCCCTAGTATGATTAAAGAACATGGGTGGGATTTGAACCCCAACTCCGCTTTTATGCTGCATGTACCCACTGCTAGCCTACCAACGTGGGTACTATTGTTTCTAATTTCTTACACATGAAATATAATCAAACTGAAACTGCGTACCATTAACAATAGTTTTCTCAACTAAAGATCGATTGATTGCAATTAATAGTACTTTCTGTTAACATACTATACCTTCTTTTTGGATGCCATTGCTATAATCTTGGATGATTTTTTGGCGGGAAAGAGACGACGGAGCGACGGTGAGTTTGGATGAGCGAGACGACGGTCAACGGTGTTGAGAAAAGCAGTAGCTGTAGCAGTCGGAGGTGCTGTTGCTACCGCCATTTTTATTTTAGTAATTTTATTTTAAGTTTTGCCGCAACTTTTGTCGAAGGACAGTTGATACGTCTGTTGGTTGTTATTGTGTTAGCCAATCAAATGTTGATAGCCCTATCTATCTCCAGCAATGAAACAAAGATAATTACTATTTTATCCTTGTATTCCAATGACAAGTCGACACTGGTCATCATTGATTTATTGACTTGCACTTCAGTATTTGATACGTTCGTTTGGTTTATAAATTGGCTTCACGCCTAAAATAATACTCCGTACTAACTTATCTTTTAAAATATTTTTTTTTAGGCTGGTAGAATAAATTTATTCATTTTAAGTCATTAAAATTTATAAATGCGTTCAACTTTCACTATCTTATAATTGAATTCTTGAATATATGGTCGGGGATATCTCTAATTCTTATTGCAAGTCTCTTAAAACGAGTAGGTCTCCTGGAAATGTGTAGGTCACTAAAAAATGTGCATATCATAAAAAAAAAATCTCACAACTGTGAGCTTCTACGTTGCGCAAGTCGAGTCATAACTTTGTCTTACGAACATTTTCTGACGACAAAACCATTTTTAGGGGGCATACACTACTCAAGGAACTTGCGATAATTTTTGAGGAATTGACGATCACATATTATTTAATTCGTGACCTATATCGCAAGAATCCGGTTGTAGGTTGGTTAAACTGTGACATATTTGTAGATTTTAATGATGTAGAAAAAAATAAAACTGTACAATGGCCTAGAAGGAACATGAAAAACACGTTGTTATTATAGGACATAATAACCTACTTTTTCAACACTCTCTTTTTAATCATGTTATTTTTTTATGTAACGTTTCGGTTAACCTATGCATTAAGTTTGTCTCTATTAAACCATCATGTAACTCGAATACCGAAAAGAACGGTAAAATCTTGTTATACTAAGTATGACATGCCATACTTAAGCTTGCAAACTCATGATAATGATGTTGGGATTCTCAAAACCTTAGTTTAATTTATACTGTTTGGAGAATCTAAATGCAAGTTATTTTGAAAACACAAATTGTATTAAATCATCTTTGTAAGCTAAATTATCGCATGTTATACCTAGCTCAACAAAAAATTACCATCCGTTTTGATATTCGAATTATACAAAGGTTAAAAATAGACAAGTTTTGAAAAACTCGTTAGTTAATCTAGATAGGTGGAGTTGTTATTCTTCTAAACTATGTGTATCCTTTGTCTATATAAAAACCCAATGATAGAACTCGTGACTTGGGCACAAGGGATTGGGGATAGAGTACGTGCCATTGAAACAAGCAATTAATTGTGTTTATTTATCATTTTTTTTAAAAGGTTGACCAAGTTGACTTTAAGTAAATTTACTTAAAAAGGTATTTTTGACTTTTCATGTGATGTTGAAAGGTGTGTAGTGGCCTAGTGTGGCCGTGGGGGAAATAAAAAGGATTGGAAGTAAAAAATGGAGGGAAACTACGTTTAAATAAACGACTTGGGGGGTGGGGATATTTAAATATACTTGCATATTTTAACATTGAGATTAACAACAGATTCTTCCACGACATATTCAGGGCCGCCGCATTGCGTAGGCACTCTCTAATATATGTATATATGTGAATACACACACACACACACACATATATATATATATATAGGGGTTGGTTATTGTAAAACAAAACTTAACGTAAAACAAATAAGACAAGATCTAGACCAT
>JAOXNX010000011.1:25116109-25130790 GCA_028566075.1 Solidago caesia | reverse complement strand
GGTAATGTTTACCATCCATTCCATACAACGCCCCATACCATATCCTTGGCGGTGGTGTATACCGCATGGTATGGGGCATACCACGCCTCATACCACATGCAATGCCAACCCCCTTATTTATTTAGTTTTAAAAGTAAATAAATATATGTTTGTTTAGTTGACAAAGATAAAAAAAAAAATTTGCTAGCAATTATTTATTTTGGAAACAAATAAAAAGTTGATTATTTTATTCATAATATATTGATATTTAATTAAATTGATATTTTAATGGAAAAGAAATGTAACATATATTAAATGGAAAAAATTATGGAGATGACACATTGGATTTTATCCTATGTGACAAGCTATGAGAAGGTTTGGAGATAAGGATTTATATATATAGAGAGAAGCTCTAACTCGGCTCGTGAGCAATTTTAGAGGTTCAAGCTTGACTTGTTTATAAATTTATTTTCAAATTATTTTTATTTTGTATAAATTTAAAAAGTTCAATTATAATTATATAGACAAGTATTTATTTTCAGTAATATTAGTTATAAATATAAAAACATATAATATAATAATATCTACTATATGTAATAAACAAGATGTTCGTTTAAGTTCATTTAAGCATGCAAGCTTAATTAACCGAGTCTAGCATTCAAAGCTCGAGATCGAGCTCGATTATTAAATGATCTTCAAATTATGTTCGAACTCGGCTCGAGATTGTTTAGGCTCGGCTCAGTTCGAGCTTTTAACGAGTCGAACTTCAATAGTTCATGATTAATTAGCTTGACTAGATCGATCATTTATATTCCTAGTAAAACGTGAGTTACATATGTTGGCTATATCAATATGTATCATAGGAATAGAACAAGAATATACTAGTTATAGGAATATAAAATCACATTATTCAACTGTTAGCATTGTCCAATAAATTAATGGTGCATGTTCAAATAAATGACAAAAATAGCTAGTCAGCAATAACATTTGTCTACTAATGTAGCTCGAATCAATGAAATATGGCATAGGATCTTATATGAAAGTCTATAAATACTTGGAGTTCCATTCCACACTTTCACCAATAAGGGGCTACAAGAAACGTACATAGGCGACCGCATTGACAATATAATGTGGCTGGCTGTGGTGTTAGTAGTGGTGCCACTAGCAGGATGGCTATTGTGGTGGTGGAATGATATATGGTATGAACTAACGGCAAGTTTCGGGTCATTTAAAGGTGGCAACAAGCTACCTCCTGGCCAAATGGGTCTTCCGGTCATTGGTGAAATGTTCACATTTCTTTGGTACTTCAAATTCCTTCGTCGTCCTGATGATTACATCAATGTTAAGCGTCGCAAGTAAGTAATTATTAGTTGCTTTTTTTTCTACTACTATACGGTCTTTTATTTGAATGTTTATGCTATTGTTGTTTTTTTTTTCCCGTTATTTATTAACTATATATGTAATTGAATAGGTATGGTGATGGGATAGGAATGTATAAGACGCACCTATTCGGTAGACCCTCAGTAATTGTATTTTCACCAACAGCAACCAAATATGTATTTCGTGCTGAGGAGAGCTTTGTAACGGAATGGCCAAACGTTGAACTTGTAGGCAAGAGTTCACTAGTTGCGGTTCATGGGAAAACACATGCTAGGCTCAGAACTTTTGTTTCTAGAAGTATTAACCAGCCAGAAGCTCTTCGCCGAATTGCCTGCATTGTGCAACCTAGAATGATCTCTGCCCTTAGATCTTGGGTCAAATGTGGTAAAATTACTTCCTACAAAGAAATCAAGAAAGTTACATTTGAGAACATTGGCATGTTTTTTGCTAGTTTTGAGCCAAGCCCTACCCTCGATATGCTTGGTGAATACTTTGTCGGATTGTTAAGTGGAATTAGATCTTACCCATTGAATATACCAGGTTTTGCTTATCATCACGGCCTTCAGGTTTTATTCCCGTTCATCATCTTTTGATCATAACCTATTTCGTTGTTCAAGTTTTAAACTAGTGAAAATTACTTTTGGCAGTGTCGAAATAAAACCATTGCGATTTTCAGAGAAGAATTGGAGAAAAGGAAGAACAACATTGAGGACAATGGAAGTAATAAACCTATGAAGGACCTAATGGATGGTTTGATGAAGTTAAAGGACGAAGAAGGCAGCCAATTAAGTGACATGGAAATTCTTGACAATATTGTTAGTGTTCTTGTTGCTGGCTATGAATCAACTACTCTAGCCACAATGTGGGGGGTTTATTACCTTGCTAAGTACCCAAAGGTTCTACAAAAGCTTCGGGTATGACCACATTTATCACTAGCTTTTATTTATGCTCTTTAGTTTTTATATCATCGTTAATGGAGTAACAATTTAGGACGAAAACATGTCACTCAAAAAGAGCAAAACTGATGAATTTGTTACAAGCGATGAGATGCTAAAGATGACATACACCATGAAAGTTGTGGATGAAACAATCAGAATGGCAAATATCGCTGGAATTCTCTTTCGTACAACAACAAAAGATGTCACCTATAAAGGTGCACAATATTTTCTTTATGATTCATTGTTCTTTATATATGGGTTTTTTTGGTACGTTCTAATAAATGTTTCTTGTGTAGGATATAAGATACCAAAAGGATGGAATGTAATCTTATGGATTAGGTATCTTCACACAGATCCTGAGAACTTCAAAGATCCAATGTGTTTCAACCCTGATAGATGGGATGTAAGTCCCTTAATGAAATGATAATCTTGGTTTTGGTTTTCTTACTTGTGTTCTTCGTACTAAAATTAACTGTGTCCTAATTAAGGTACCAATGGTGCCTGGAACATACCAAGTGTTCGGAGGTGGAACAAGAATCTGTGCAGGAAATATGCTCGCTCGTCTACAGCTTGCCATCTTTCTCTACCATTTGTCCACGGGATACAAGTACGTATAATAGTCGTTACGAATTTTTGTCCTTCCATTAATACGTTGTTAAAGAACAGTACGTGTTCGATCTGTTGGGATAGTAAAACTTGCTATTGATCTATTTAATTAATGTTGAAATCGAAATTGTGTTTCAGGTGGGAATTGGTGAATCCGGATGCAAAAGTGAAGTATCTCTCACATCCAAAGCCTGAAGATGGTGTTGAAATTACATTTGAAAAGCTATATATGAAATAATGTAATTTACAGTATAATATTTACAACCAATCTCATTGATGAGAAATACATATTGTCTCTTGAAGCAACTTCTGTCACTAATTATAAGTCATTCCTACATAACATAATATCCTGACGCCTTTCTTAATGGAATCATGATAAATTTTTTTTTTTTTTTTTATCACAATCACTTACAACTACTTATATATATATATATATAAACTTGTTTTAGTCATATGGGTTGCTAGTTGCAACATTGCTTTGGGCTCACGCATTTGCCCCCGTCCCTGGAGTTGAAGCATTGGCTTGAGCTGCTTCGATAAGCTTGAGGATTTCCTCTCGTCTTACGTTGAGTGCTTGAATCTTAGAATCGACTTTTTCAAGCTTGGCCTTAAGTTTGGTCGGGTCGTTCTTATCTTCCGGATTCTTTTCCTTTTTCTCCTTCTTTTTTTTCTTGTCTTTAGCCTTATCCGCGTCCTTTTCTCCTTTTCCATTTTGGTTGTCCGCATGTTTTTCTTCCATTTCACGATTTGCAATGTTTCCCTCCCCTGTCTCTCCCATTTCTTACGTGTTACAACGACCAAAATCCTAACAAAAAAAATTCCAAAAGTTGTTATAAAATGCCTAAGAGATCTAGATTTTTGGATAATTTATGAGTTTCAAGCTCTTTGAATGAAATCTATTTATTGACTATTTTTGGGTTGAAATGATACAAAAACCTATGGCCTAAAAAATGTGAATGTCCCACAAATGGTGCACGACCAACTAAAGTACTTATGGCATACAATGATCTTCAAATGTGGGGACCGTCACAATGTCCCTCCCTAAGTCCCTATCTCATGCCAAAATAAAATACAGATCAAAGATAAATCCTACGTACTCTTTTCTTTCTCATTTTAAATATTCTAGTTTGATTTATTTTTAACTTTGACCATAAATATATATATATTTGCGTTATATAATACTTAATGAAAGTTATATCAATGAAAAAATATTTAAAACCCAATCTATTCATATATTTTACATCAAGTATTATATAACACAAATAAAAATATTCACGATCAAAATTAAAAAAAAAAAAAAAAGACTCAAGAAATCAAAATAAAACATTTAAAATGAGACGCAGGTAATACATCAAATATGTAAAGCTGGTAACATGATTTGGGTCGGCCCATATGTATGAACTTTACTACTTTTCCAACCCATTATAAGACAAGGGTTGCAAACTTGCAATTAAAACCTAAACCATATTTTGTTGTACTTAATTAAATACATACGAGAAGGATACATATGGAATGCGACGGTGGCCGTGAGATGGTGATGAGTAGTGTAGGTAATTAATGTAAGGATGTAATGTAGTTATTTTAGGAGTTAAGGGATAAATTGTGTAAATTAATAAGGGTATTATAGGTATATCAAGTGGAGATGTTTAAAATAGATACGCAGATGGTAGGGTCAAATTAGGTATATCAATTCATTATTTGAGAAAATAAAAGGGATAGGGGAGGGGTAAATGCTCTAATAGGTACTGGTAGTGCATATATATATATATATATAGGGAAAGGTTATATTAGGAACCACTACAAGGTTAGAAACCTTTAGGAACCCTTTTTTTTAACTAAATTTCATACATATGCTCACTTGCATACATATGCTCGACTTGCATACATATGCTCATATGCTCGAGCATATGTATGAAATTATGTTAAAAAAAAGGGTTCCTAACCTTTTAGGGGTTTCTAAAATAACTTTTCACTATATATAGATATATATATATATATATATACTATAAATATGACTTTTCAAACTTACTTGTCATAATTAGTCAAACCAGTGAACCACTCTGTCTCCCCTTTCCTAGTTCCTACACAAAAGTAATAAACCTACCCATTTCAAAATCTCTGTTAAAGCTAAATTCTTGTATTTGGTTAGAAAAATAATAATAAATGTATAATTAAGAAATATCGAAACTTAGGAAGTCTAATATGTTTGGAAATATCGAAACGAAGAAGTCTTCATGCCGGGTAAGCAAAGTAAAGTTTCTTTTTAATTATATTTTTTCTTATTATTATTTATGATACTCGAGTAGGTGTAAAAAGTCTAATGTTTCATAAAATCCACTCATTGTTATATAATTGTATTTTATTTTTTTTCCTAACAGTTGAATTTTCAACCCGTTAGCTTGTTAATAATATATTGTTGTTAAAATAAATAAAAAAAATAAATGTATAATTAGGATGCGTTTGTTATGGGTTTAATTGAAAAAATGGGTTTTGGTTTTTGGAATTGGTTATCAATTATAGACTTTGAATAAATGAATTAACAGTTTAACACCAACAGTGAAGTTTTTTTGAAACCAGTCCAAAGAGGTGGGTTTTGTAGTTTCTCTTTCTCTCATTTCAACCCTCTTCTCTCTCTCTTCTCTTACGTTATTTTTACATATTTTTTTTATTTATTTAATTTTGGGGTTAATTTCCCTTACTATATTTTCATTTGGTTGAATCATAAAATTGCACCATCAACAACTTTTCAGATTATTTGTCATATTGAATATGTAAAATAATTTTAACTTCAAACAATATTCTATCAGGGGGCATAAAAATAGATACAAAGAATTTACTATCAATTACACTCATTTCTTTAATTAGCCATTTCATTTCATGGTCACTAACACTTTATATTTTACTACAACTTTATTGAAGCTCAACATATTTTCATCGCAAAACATTGAAAATTTGGAGCACCCAATGCGGGGCAAATTTACCCCAAAACAAAGCCTTATTTTGTATCATTCTCATCACTACATTAGCCTATCCGATAAACTTGGAAGCCTTCTAAAGAAATTTAGGCTAGCCGGCGGCATTGGTTCCCTAAACATCGGGTGTCGTAGAAAGTAAAATCCGAGAGCCACGGCTGCCATCTTTGGTGGCACCACATATAGCACCACCGTGATCATAAAACACACCCCAATGAATAGTTTTGTAGCTCTTGGATCTCTCCAGCTCACCAAGGCTTGGATCCTCTCCCCTTGTGTTGCAAAATCACCTAACACCGTTTGGACCCGAGCAGCCAACATTCTTAACCGGTCATATCGGGCACGGATTAGCTCAGGAGGTCTTGAACTTGGAAACGAGTCGAATTCTTCATCTAAATCCTCTGGGTCAACCGTTTCTGCTTGAGATAAACGGATGTCCATGCCTGCTGGTGATTTGGGTCGGAATCTATAGTACCAGATTCCAATCAAACACACGTATAAAAATGCAGTTGGGACTATTAAATCCGGGTACCAAACAAGAACCAAATATAGCAAATGAACTAAAACCGTTGTAACCGGGTTCCTCCACCTTCTAATGTGGTCTAACCACTTCGCCAACCCGACTGCCCATGCGAGTACACCCACAATTCGGAACCAATTTGCTTTACTCTTTCTCATACTCCACGTATGTGAATCCGCATCTAACATGTATCGAACCACTTCAGCACCTAGTGGTGGCTCTGACCTTGCAAGCCATGCCGCCACCATTTTTGTGGCAGCCCCACGTAATGCCTCTTGTTGGGCCACTCCAAGTGGACGCAAATAGTGCATTCGAGGAAGCAAAGGCTGACCATAAACTGCACACGTGTCTGGAAGCAATGATGGGCACGCGAACCTTACCGCCACCTCGATTTCCCCCATTTTCTTCAGCCCGGTTCGTTGCAAAACTAATAAAGGATACGAATTAGTGTACACCTTGTTACTCTCTAATGTGGATACTCGTATTCGGACTTTCCCTATCCGAAAGTCCGGTCTTTCCTCTGCCATATCAGCAAACATACGCCAGTTGTCAAACACCCCAATGGTTAAAACCGTGCACGGGTCATACACCTGCCATGTGTACTGCTCGTTCCACCGCGGGTCAAAACTATCAGTAATTGTTCGTGTCCGCACCCATTTCTTTCCATACTTTGCAACACAATAAGGATCCGTCGACCCTTTGCCACCACCCCGCGATTTCATCGGAAGCAACCCACGAGCACCAAGTATCCCAACCTCTAAAACCCCTATCGGTGGCTTCCACAACTGTTTCGCCGTGGGCCTAAAATCACTACACACATGTGCCGCCTCATCCAGCACGTGATACCCACCTTCCAAACACATCCTTAAATGAATCCTACCACAATAAGACCCCCCGGGACCACCTTCTAACGACAACCACTTCGCCGCCACATGGCGTTCATCTATTCGTTGCTCAATCGCAGCAACAGGAATCAAAACATGCCCCAGCAGTACCGGATCCGGCCCGGTTCTATCTTCCAACAGTAAAATCAAACTGTCTTCCAAAGGCTCACCAGCAACAAACACCAAATCTTCATGCCAGTAAAACGACGCCGTATGATTATTCATCACACCTCTTCTAGTCCGTACTGACTGAAACCCCAACTGGGCTTTCACTCTTACCTCGGGGGCAGTCAAAGGCGGCAAATTCGCCGCAATTTGAAGATCCTGAGCTTCCAATATAGTCACCCTAAGATACCACAGTTTAGGAGACTGATACACTTTTGACCGAGTATGCGAAACATATGGGGCATCTGAGCTCCAAGATTCCGGAAATGCGTCATCTGCTTGAGTCCCAATCCAAACAGACAACTGTATGTCCCCGGAAACCCTCCCTGCAGCATTAGGATCATCCCCGCCTTCAAGACGATACCATTGTGGAGCTAACGGGCTGTCTGGAGGATCACGAACAGGAACATCGGACAGATCGAAACAAACTCCTCCTAGGAAGTTTTCTGACTGCGCGTCCCAGATTGAGATCTCGAGAGTGTTTGCATTCTCAGATTCAGTTTTGTTGTACGTCAAAGCGAATACCTGATGCCACTCTGGATTGGATGGGGGTTCGCCTTGTTTTGGAATCCCCGGCTTTGATCTAACCGAATTACCTATTCTGACATAAGGGCTTTCGTTTGGGGAGAGCCCGCGAGCTTTTACTATTCGAACAAATAGATATTGCATTGGTTCGACTAGATCATAAGCCGGGATTCTTTCAGATTCCACATTTGTGGATCTTCTTGGGATTACTCGAGGCGAGTAATCTTCAGGGCGTTTCAAAACCTTAGCTCGATCTTCACCTCTCATTCCGGTCCCTATTCTACTTGCTTGCATTCTTTTCATTTCTGATGGATATTCTGGATGAACCGGGGGAGGCATCCCCTGGTTCATCTGCTGTTGATTTTGGTAATGATGTTGTTGATGAATTTCCATAGTTACTGGAGGGGGCTGACCTTCCTCTGCAGTAACCATTGGTGGTTGATGTAAAATTTCCGTTGGGCCTTCCATCTGTGGAGGTCCCTCCATGACTCGTACCTCGTGCTGTTGTTGAGGCGCCCCATCCTTCTCAGGAGGCGGCGGTTGAGCATTTTCGTTGTTTGGGTTATTCGGATCTTGTCCCCCTGCAATTTCAACATCATCATAATAATAAATTCTCAATCCAATCTCACCTCTAATCCAACTAAAAACACTTTTCTTCTCCAGCTGGAAATAGATCAAGCCTTCATCTCCTTTTCGCGCAAACTGACTTCCATAAATCTTAACTCTCCCTAGAAAATGATTCTTTCGAGCACTGCCATTACTCATTCGCTTGTCATTAAACACCTCTATCTCCAACTCTTCATATTCCATAGTGTTCGGATCCGCCACCACGAATTCAAGACTCTCATTCCATACAGGATTTAAACTTCTTGAGATAGTAGAAGTTCTTTTCTTCTGGCCATCAAAATCTGCAACAACATACGCACTTGAACTGCCTAGCCCGTCTTTTGGAAGCAGGTCTCGCGCTTCTACAACCTCTATTACTAGTTTACGAACCGGCCTAGTTGGTTGTTGTTGTTGCTCCGGGTTGATCATGATGTCATTGGTGGTTAATTAATGGTAGAAATGATAGTGGTATCTAAGAAAGAATACATTATCAACTATTTGTTCCTAGCCAGTGTGCTCTTTGTTTTTTTATTATCTTCTGCTTGTTCTTTTATGTGTACAACTTACAAAATAATTATTATTAAAAAGAACATATGCTACAAGGATATTTGTTTTTAATAAAAAAAAATCATGTAAAGTTAAAAACTTGAAGCAAATTTGAAGATGCTTTTGGGCATCAAGAAAGATTGAGGATGAGAATGTATTAGGCAGGGAATTTTATTTGTTCTAGTGCTTGCTGATTTAGATTATATTCCATGCCCTTTCAAGAAGACTTCTATCATTCTACTTTTTTATTTTCTATTCTTTATTGGGGGGTTTTGTTATAAAGTATTCATTTTAAAAGTAAATTATCATCTATTTTTTAATTTTTGTATTAATGTTCACATGTTTTATATTTTTAAACTGTTTACATGTATTTTTTTTTATGTATTATTTAAAATACTAGAACTTATTAGCAATGTCACGTGAATATACGATTAGACTATATACATCTGAGTTAAAAACTTACTTTTTTTTTCTTTCTAGATAACTTAAAAGTGAGAAACCTCATTTGTTTGTCTGACTAATTGAAGATAAAAGATTTGTTGTTGTTGGGTGGGTGTGGGTTAGTGTGATGATGAAGTAGTGATGATGTTAAAAGAAAAAAAAGAATTTGAATACGTTGCTTTTAGGCAAGAAAATGAAAATCCTTGTCGTGGACATAAGCATTAGATTCTTTGTCCCAAACAGCAGGTTACTTTTTTTTTTTTTTTAATACATCATCAAGATATCTGCATTCTCATACACTCCAACTTCATTTTGCATAATAAGCAAATATATATCACTGTTTCAAACCACTTGTATCCTAAAATGCTTCCAAGGCAGGCACATGATTCCACCCCCCACTTTTTCTTGTCAAAAAAGAACCTTGAAAAGGTTGTTTTGGATAAAGTTTATACAACAAATTAAAGCATCACCTTTTTTCAACCCTTTCCTTTGATCAAGGGACCCTGTTCAATTTTCAAACTTACCAATTACTATACCATTAGCTAGCTGTCATTTATATTATTTGTCTGGCTCCAACCACCATTATGCTTTGGTCAAGACCAAATAAGTCCATTAATTATTAGTAGCTTGGACTCTAATTACCTATGAAAAATGAACTTGAGTTGAAAAAATTATCTATTTGACCCTTCTGGCATGGACATATATATATATTTGCATCTATAACTTTCGACAGGACGAAATATATATGTGAAAATTTTGATGATTGTGACAGTATATATGGCATGAATGATATTAATTATCTCATGTACAAAGCACTTTGTTCCCATGATTTTTGAAGCTTCTATTCAACATCAAATATGTAGAGCCATTTGGGTTGGGTTGGGTTGGGTTGAGCGAGCATGGTGTGGCATCTGATCCTTTTAGATAAAGAAAATGTTAAAGAATAGCATTGATACTTTGTGTTTTTGGTTCGGGTGACCAAAAAAAAAATGACTCATGAAGATTTCAACTGCTTATACTGTTTTTCATTTCATTTCATGATTAGATTTAAACTTATAAACTTACTCATACCATATACCAAAGTAAGTAAGATATTATTCGATGTATATATATTTGCAATTTGTGTTACATTTGTTATTTTTACAGTTCAACATTAATTATTATGCATCATGTACAACTTTTGTTTTAATTAAGAGCTCTCGATCCATCAATGTTCATTTGACTGAAACTTCTGAGTTACCAACACCCCTAATGAAAATGCAAAGATTGCTGTCACGACAATCCCTTTATTCTTTTTTAGTTTCTCGATTGCGACTCTCAGAAACAAGTCAACTTCTTTCCCCCAATCGTCATCAGAATTGCTTTCGTGTTTCTTTCTTTCAAGTTCCTTTCCGCCAGTACCATATTTGTTTTCGCTTTCACTTTCCCTTTCATCTGCATTTGCATATGCAGCTGATTTCTTATCACCATCATCGTCATCATCATCATCATCATCATCATTATTATCATCATCTTCGTTTGCATCTTCATCTACTTCTGATACTGGATGTGGTGATGGTGACGGTGCTGGTGCTGGATCAAATGTGCCCGTTTCCCCACCATGCATGCTACCATGTTTGTTCTCTTGATATTCTTGTTCAGCTTTCTTTGGGACTGAAATATACAGAATTTCACTATCGAGCTTCCCTGTGATCTTTTCTATGTCTGCATTGTTTGGCAACTCATACTTTTGTTCAAATCGCTTGTATTTGTTCTCGCTCACCTGCCTTTCTCCACTAACTACTATACGAGTCTGGTTATCAACTTGAAGCTTTAGCTCCTGCCTGTTGAAACCTGCAATACAATAATAACATTCTTAGCACTATGAAATATTTTGTAATTAGATCGCTCAAATAAATACGTTTGCATGTATCTAAGATGTGAATTTGACAAAACTGATGATGAACTTTATTTATGTACCAGGAAGATCAACAAGGAGGTAATGACACGTTTGGTCTTCCGTCCAAGCTGAAGGAGGCACAAACTCTTCGAATACTAAACTACTCGAGCTTTTTCTGTCACCAAAAGGTAATAATCCGGGGAAATACGCCATTGATCAATAATCAAGTTTTAGCAATGTAGGGCAGGTTTTGATGTATATAGCAGGTGTAGATGTTTAGTTTGTTATATAATTGTGAAAACAGCAAGTTATATATATATAGCAGGATTCATAATTAACATATGTTCTTTGATTTCTATAGATGGGAAAGATTGAAATGACTTTTCTTGCAGGCTTATCCAATTTTATTCCAAACTTTAGCCCTTGGACACAACAGGTTAATTGGTTCTTAATCCATTTAGTCTTTTATATCATTTCATTTTATGTCTTCGACTAGCTAGTAGCTAGGTTAAACCTTCATTTTATTCTCACATATATAATAATAAGGAAATTTTGGATAAAACAAATGGGCATATATATATTGGACAACTTATTTTAGATTGCTAATATATAAAATGAGCTAAAGAAAACATCTATATATTCCTTGCTTTTCTTGTTTTCAAAAGCCTCTTTCTATACGTCCTTGACTCACTTATACATAGTGTCTGTCTGTCTAGTGTTATCCAATTAAGTTTCGTGGGTTCAAACTCAAATCTAACTTAACGCATCAATAAAGATGGTACAATTTTGTTTTATAGTGTCATTTCTTGATCTTTTGCAAGATGACAATCGGACCGGCCGGTTAAGGTTCACGGGTTCACATCATCTAACCCAGACCTTATTTTGGAAGTTTTAACCCTAACTTGAAATATGTCAAATTTTTAGCTTTTTCATTAAGAATAATTGATAGTTCATTAACTATTTGTTTTATCTGTTGTAGTATCATAACTTGAAGGCAAAATTTGATTTGTAAGTCAAAAAGGAGACCCCTAACACGTAACATATTCAGTTCTAGCAAAAGGTTTAGTTCGGCGGAGAAACCTTGACTCTGTGGTATTTTGCATTCAACCGATCGACCGTTCTTCAAAGATCAGTCTTCTACAATGAGCACATGTCTTTAGGTACCTTTCTATGGAGTTGAGAATAGATTCGAACCACACCTATTTCTAACAAAGTCCTCCAAAATGGCCCTATAAATATTTGCGGTGAAAAAATGATACCACTCCATCCGAACATATTCAAGTTAATTGTTTGTATTGGGTGATAATTTACAACCTCTTATGTATGCTAAGCTAAAAGAGAGTGGGAGGTGACATAAGAAAAGTTGAGTTGTTAAGCATTTATGGATGCCACATAGGATTTGTGATGTAAGCAATGATGAAATCTGTAGGTATTTTAAAGTGTTTTTAGTGTGTGGGGGATGTATAATATAATGATTATTATTAATATATATAATACATAATATATATATATATATATATATATAATACACAATATTAAAAAATATGTCAGATAGTTTGAAAAAAAAAGGGCGGATTATCAAAA
Source organism: Solidago caesia (assembly GCA_028566075.1). NCBI lineage: Eukaryota > Viridiplantae > Streptophyta > Magnoliopsida > Asterales > Asteraceae > Solidago > Solidago caesia. Next base: position 25,117,765 of record JAOXNX010000011.1, on the reverse strand, counting down.
TTTTAATATATATACTTTTAAATCCATATACAAACATATTATTTATATTATAATCTGCTTACAAAAATAAATACATTTTACTCAAATGTTAATTATTTCACCTTATCGGATATACTGAAAATTTATTCAACAGACCTGCATTTTACGAGGGATCTAAATCTAGTAAAAGAGCAACCTCTTTTTAAGGATAAGGAATTAGAAAACTAAAAATGCGTTTCTTTTTTAAAAGTTTTTTTTTTAATTAACCAATATACCTATAATATCTTTAATGAAATAATTTACACAATCTATCCCTTAACTTTTAAAATGACTACACTACCCCATTTTACATCAATTACCTACAGTACTCGCCACCGCCACTACCACCACCCGTCGCCCCCACCATCACACCGTCGCTGCACCACGCGGTCATCTATCTAGTTATATTAATTTTGAATATCATTACTTTTAAAAGAGAATTCAATTATAATTATATATAATAATATTTATTTTGAATAATAATGGTTATATCTATAAAAATAGGGAAAGCATCAGTATTGTGATCAATACCTAGTTTGGATTCTGCTGCTCTCACATTCCGGAGATCCGATGTGCATATTTAATAATCTTCAGAGGGAAAAATGGAAAAAAAATTTCCCGTTTATTCACTTACCTCATTTACCTATAAAAATATGGGGTAATGATCGGTATTACATCATCCCTTCACATCATTGCCCAGGTGATGAAAATCGAAAAATAAAGATAAAAAATTAAAGGCATGTGAGACCAACTGTACTTATGATATGCACTGTACATATCATATCTCTTAAATATATATATATAGAGGTTGGTTATTGTAAAACAATTATTAAAGTAAAACAAATAGGATAAGATCTTGATCATTGGATCATGATAAAACTGATGCATGGAGATTTATAGAGCACAAATATATACACTGATGCACGAAATTTTTAATGATGCACAACGATTTTCAGTTAAGAGAAAAAGATTGTTTTATTTGTTTTATTTTAACCAGAACCTATATAATAAGATCTACAAAATAACTCATATTAGATTATTGGGTTTAATCACTGATGCACCAATGTACTTTTCTTAATGTACATGGTTGCACCATAAATAATTTTATTGCTATTGATCCCTACAAACTTTTTAAAACTATACGCGGTTCATATGTAATTACGTATGTGACCGGATGTACATTAGGAAAGTATATTAAAACCGTACACGGTTCACACGTATGTGACCGGATGTACATTAGGAAAAATATATTGACACACCAGTGATTAAATCATGTACATTGGTGCACCATAGCAATTAAATTATTTATGTTGCAATCATGTACATTAGGAAAAATATATGGGTTAAATAAAATCTTTGTTTAAGCTTTGCGAGATCTAGTCTTTAAAGCTCAAGTTTAAGTCGATTATTAAACGAAATCTAAAATCTAAATCATGCTCAAAATTGATTCAAGCTTGTTTAGCTCCAAATTTGGTGTTCCGATTCCTGGTTAAGAAGGTTAAGAACCACTTGGGGACTTGGGGTTCACTTGGTAGTTTGTCTTTGTTGGAAAAAAGAGTAGTTTCACTAACTTTGGACAATAACAAATATAAGATTAAGTTACATTTGTTAAGTATATATTAGTGGATTTAGTAACCT
>JAOXNX010000011.1:25102588-25116009 GCA_028566075.1 Solidago caesia | reverse complement strand
AAATACTTAAAAATCATAAATATTAAGACACTTTCCATATTTAAAATGCCATTTGTTTTATAATGTAGTATAGATTTTTAAAGACAGAAGTGTATATTAACATTATATAACTAGCAATATGCTAGAAAGTAATGAAAATAAAGCCTCATAATAAATGTTACTATTAAAACCATAAAATATAAGAGGATTTGATATTTCAAAATATGTGCTGCAACCTAAAACTCTAAAGTATATGATCGATTCTAAAGCTCCAGATATGACCGGATCATAACTGCGAGGTAAAAGGGTTAAAGATGTTTTGACTCATTTTTTGGTTAAAGATGACATTATTAAACTTAATGAATGGTTAGATCAACAAGAGTGAAAATCATCTAATGATGGAAGAACTATTTTAGGTTTCTCTTTTATTATATACTAGACAAAAGCTCGTGCAATGCAGCGGTGATGGTTGTAACAGTGGTGGTGGTAGCGGTGACGGTGTGGTAATGGCGGTAACGAGTGGTGGTGACGACAGCGACGACGACGGGTGGTGGGGGCGGCGGTGGCGACAGCGGCGACAGGTGGCGGTGGCGGTGTGGTTATTAATGTAAAAATAATTGATGTAAAAGGGGTAGTGTAGTTATTTTAGGGGTTGAGAGATGTATATTGTAAATAATAGTTATTTTAATGGTTGAGGGATGTATATTGTAAATAATTTCATTAAGGGTATTACAGGTATAGAAGGTGGGGATATTTAAATTAGTTAATAAATAATAGATGTAGTTTAGTATTTTCAAGGAGTAAAGACAATAAAAAATGAATAACATTTTTGTCTCATCAAATCATCTTTTAAGATTTTGGAAGGGGGTTCCTCTTTTATAAAGGAATATAGATTAGATTTTCTTCCAAATTTGGCATCTAACTTTTTATTATTTTTTCATTAACTTTTTAGCCCATTAACAAATAATTCATTTTGTCTAAAACTTTTTTGGGCTAATCGATTGAAAATGCATCGAACTTTCACTCATTTCCTATTGTATATATCCATTTTTCAAATCTTCTATTGTATGCATTCATCTTTCAATTTCATACTTTTATATGTATAACTGACTAAAAATGACTAAATTACTCTTAATGATTAATTTTGTTTTTTTTTTTCTTATTTTTAATTTCTTTCTAATAAACAAACTAATTTAAAAACAAAGATATAAAAAAATTATTTTGTTTATAACATTTTCGCATGATACAAACCCAAGTCTTCTCTATGAATCAGAAAGATGGGTCACACATCGCCATGACTGCATTTGATATTTCCATCATTTCTTTAGTCTAACGCTCAGGTCAACTACAATCAATACATCCTCTGTATATAACCATATATCAAATATAACAAATCATAAAAATCATATATATACACACCAATACAACCATTATACTCAGTTTATATATATGTTTATATATATGTGACTATATCCAAACTTTAATACTCTATATGCATAAAAATCCATACGGAGGAAAACTAGGCAAGATTTAACCACTCCTCTCACCACCTCCACCCAAGGGCGCAGCTTCTTAGGGGGGGGGGGGGGGCGGCCGACCCCCCGAAATTTTTTTTACGATGTAGGTGTATATAGTTTCCGTGTAGAAAAATTTTGGTATATTCGGTTTCGACCCCCCCATTTTTTTTATATTACCCAAAAAATAGTGTTAGGAAAAAAAAATTTAGATCCCGACCCCCCACTGAATTCCTTCAAGCTTCGCCACTGCCTCCACCATTATCCCTCATTATTTCTTCTGCCGTTATCAAATCTTGTTAATAGTATTCTTGGATCTAGCACAATTCAATTCGCAAATATGCCTGATGTACTGATGTGTACATGCCAGATCCTATTGAGACCACCCCCGTCAGAGCATTGATATATAAACTCACAGTTACACATGGTATAGAGAGCACCTCTCGCCGGAGCCTATTGAGAGACAACTTCTCTTAAGAAAACCACTACAAATCTATCGCCGAAGCTTGTTCATTTTCATCTGAGCATCACCGGATAAGTTTTATTGTAGTGGATTTTGTTTGGTTATTAAGTATAAAGTGGATGAAATTTACAGTGGGTGTTGTTGGTTGGTCATGTGAGAGTAACGGTGGAGGAAATTGAGTTTTTTATTTATATTTTGTTTCTATTTAATAGCATAATAATTAGTTAGAATTATAATATAGAAATAAAATTAAAAAAAAGTCATTAAAGGTAATTTAGTCATTTCATGTTATTTTTGTTCTTTTATTGCATACAATAGTATGAAATCAAAAAATGGATACATACAATAGAAAATTTGAAAAATAAATACATACAATAAGAAATGAAAGAAAGTTCGATACATTTTTAATCGATTAGCCTAACTTTTTTTTTTTGGCTTTCTCCTAGTTGTCAAAATTTCATGATAAAAAAAAGGATATCATTTGTATTAGAGTATTACGCAATCCTAGATACTATATATTTAATAAACTTCACAAGCAAAATGGAAATTTTTTCTTAAAATTAAATCTTAAATTTTTTTTTAAAAAAAAGCCTTTATGCAAAATCAAATGAAGTAATTTTTGGACCATAAACCCTAACAAAACCCCACGGCCCACCAGGTAATTAAACTTCAATTCAGTGGGGATTCCGTTAATCGGTTATTAAAATACTGGTCGTCTCCGGAGATTTCTCTTTGATTTCGGTACCATTCTCTCTACCCCCAACCTCACACACACACACACATATACGTAAATTTATTATTATTATTTTTTATTATTATGATTATAGAGCTGATAATTAGGGACACAAGTTGATGCCTTTATTTGATTGATTACTTGGTTTCTTTCTAATTTTTGATTCTTCTGTAGTACTTGTGTTCTGATTTGATAATTCGTTGTATAATTTTGATATTAGGTTAATTACTGTATTTAGTAATAATAGCACTCTAGGTGTTCGATGTAATGCCGATGTGAGACGTGGCTATATATGCAAATTATATTTTATGGGTTTATTCATTTCTAGGTTTGGTATTTTTCTACGAGTATATAGATAGGCTGACTTTCAGACTTCTAGTGTTTTGGTTAAGTGTTTAACTTTTACTCTAATGATTGCCCACTAGGTGTGTTCGATGTAATGCTAATGTTAGGTGTCAACATTTTTTATACTATGATGATGGATATTGGTATTTGGAGACATGATCCAGTACCATGTAAATGAGGAATCGTATTGATAAAAATCACATCTTCTGCTAATGCTAGAGGTAATCAATGGAACTTTGGGTAAAATCTGTGTATTAACAACTGTCTTTTGGGGATATTTTCATTAGCCCTCTTGAGGTTTTTTCTTCACAGGAGACTTGGTTTGGAAGTCATAAAGTAATTACCTTTGTCCCCTTAAGGAATTCTGGTGTAAATTGGCACTTAATAAATATTTTTGAGTGTCTAACACTATGTTTAGGTGTACTTAGTATTGAGCATAAAAGTTAGAAAATCTATTTTTAGAGGCCTATTTTGTACATGATTATATGTTATCAATTTAGACACAATCATTGGTCACAGAGTTGCGTTGTTAGATAAATAGTAGTGCATTAATGCATAGCGTCTTCAGTATTACATTTGGGTGAAGTACAAGGAAAACAGGATAGATCTAACTAATGAAGGGGAATCAGTATTATACTACGGAGTATTATATATATGACTTATAAATTGTATAATCCCATGACAAGACATTAAAGATCACTTAACTGTCAATATGATACTAGACAGCTTTCATTTTAGAAAGATCATTAGCAATCAGATATTTGTTTGGCATACTTCAGGTGCAAGCTTATTATCATTATTGGTGAAAGATAACGAACATCAAAAGGTTAGCTTTGCTCCATTTGGTTTCCAGAATCTGCACCTGGATAGCTATGGAGACAAAGAAGAAAAAGGGCTTGGTTATTGAAGGTTATCCAATTGAAGGGTTGTCAATAGCAGGTCACGAGACTTGTGTAATTCTCCCCTCTCTCAACTTGGCTTTCGACATTGGGAAGTGCCCTCAACGAGCCATCTCTCAACAGTTCCTCTTCATTTCTCATGGTCACATGGATCACATTGTAACCTCCTTGTCTCTTCTGTGTTTTAGACTTTTAGTAACCTCTGCAACTGCTGCTTTAAGATTCTGAATTCTCAATTCCTGCAATTGAGTACTTTTGAAGGTGGTTTGTTGCTAAATTTCATTTAGGGCTAATGGCACAGTGACCTCGAGTTTTAAATGTTTAATAACACATAACATTTAACTTCTTGAATTATGGTGGAAGTTTCCTTTTATGGTCATGTTGAATTTTGGTTTATTTTTTTTCCCAGGGGGGATTGCCTATGTATGTTGCAACTCGTGGTTTATATAGAATGTCTCCTCCAACAATTATTGTTCCAACAGTAATAAAAGAAAGTGTTGAAAAGATCTTTGAAGCACACAGAGCGATGGATCAATCAGAGCTAAAGCATACTTTGATCGGGCTGGATGTTGGTAATGGGTTTTTGTATTTTCGATTTCAACACATCAAAAGTATTAACTACTTAGATCACTTTGATACATCATTACATCCGCAGGGGAGGAATTCCACTTGAGAAAAGATCTGAAAGTAAAAGCATTTAAGACATACCACGTCATACCAAGTCAGGCTAGTTGACTTTACTCATCACTGTACATAATTTGTTCTGAAAATATATAGAAATAAATACCCAAAATCTCAAAGTGTAGAGTGATATTAGTTAGCTTGTTACGCTGTTTGTATCAGGGTTATGTAGTTTATTCTGTGAAACAAAAGCTTAGGCCCGAGTATGTTGGTCTTCCAGCAGATGAAATCAAGAAATTGAAGTTTTCAGGTGTGGAGGTTTGTCTAGCCAAATTTAGCTATTAAATAGGAGTAGTACTATAAATGCTACAAAGTAGAAACTAACAAGGTGAATTGTAATTTGGCAGATAACATACACGACAACATCACCTGAAGTAGCTTTTACAGGAGACACTACATCTGACTTCATTGTTGATAATAATAATGGGGATATGTTGAAGGCAAAGATTCTTATCATGGAGGTAACACATGTTTTAGCCATTGTTGCCTTTCTTTCAGAAAATATCAATAATACAATAACCATGTATATCTCCATGATGCAGAGCACGTATGTGGAGGATACAATGACAGTGGAGAATGCAAGAGACTATGGACACACACACTTGTCTGAGGTTAAATTTTGTTCTTTATGTGGATGATATCTACTCGTCATCCCTGCCAATGTGCATGACAATTTTGTTTTGTGTTGTGTTGTTTCCGTGAATTAGATAATCAATAAAGCAAGCAAATTTGAGAATAAAGCAATTCTATTAATTCACTTTTCAGCTCGATACCAGTTGAATGTAAGTTTGTTGAATATATTCCCCAAGTTGAGTATTAGCATTTTCACTGGAACTGAGGTATTTTATATGTTTTGCTAATCAGGTGATTGAAGAAGCTATTTCTGCATTGCCTCCACCTTTGGCAGGGCGTGTTTTTGCACTAACAGAGGGCTTCTAGGATGGTTGAGGCTGCATTTTATCTTGTTATGTACTCTTTTTCAATTTAGCTAATTAGGCTTTACTTCCAATTCATCCTTTGTATTTATATGCCAGAAATGAAGTTTTTTGATTTAATTTTCGTAGGAATTTTGTACTCAGTTGGATTTTGTTTTCTTTTCCATACAATATGCTATAATGACACGACAAATCAAAAAGTAAAACCTGTATGGTGCGTTCAATAATATAGTTCCACAGGAATACAGGTGGAAAATAGGAGATGGTCATAATCTCAATGTGTGGACTGGGAGGACTATTGGCTAGAGGGTCATGGGATATTGGGTGGCAGGCAGAAAGCCGGTGCAGGGGTGAGGTAAATCAGGTTTGTGCGAAATATGATATGCTCAAACACCACCAAAAGGCTAATAAGAAGGATTTGCATTTACCTGGATTGGCTGGTATGATTACCAACTACGTTTGTGCCTATATAGGTGTGCGTCAAAGCCATAATCAAACCATATCAAGTTTAATCAATTGTAATGTATCTGGAAAACCCGGGTTTTGGGTTTTGTTGCTTGCGGTTGTCATGGGCAATCGATATTTTCAACTGCTCGATTAGTATGATATGTTAAAGGCTATCTGTTGGCTATGAATCATGCAGGTCAAAAAGGTTTTATCATCAATATTAGATTAGATAGTTTAACACTTATTGTATAATTAGATTAGATACATAGTTATTAATTACACCTCTTATTTTTTTATTTTTTCTTTCAGTTTGGAGTTTTGGACCGATTAATAAAGAAAAGGAAATTGAAAAGGAGAAAAAAACGTTTGTCCTATCCGTGTAAGTCGCTATCACCTTCACTTTTGTCTACAAACAAATAAATATTTACAAATTTATCAATTAAGCAATCAAAAACTAAATTTTTTTTAATTTTTTATAAAAAAAGGATCATCAAAATGACAATGTCGATATTTCGACTCTGCAATGGAATCAGGAACAATGCATCTCATTCTTCTTCTTTAACATTCTCAAGGTATTTTCTTTTTGTATATATATTTTTGTGTGTGTGTGTGTGTGTGTGTGTATTTTCATACTTTCATTTCTACTGTCCTTTTTTTCATTTTAATTACAGATTTCATTTGACAGTTTGGTTGCATTTTTAGTTTTTTTTTTTTTTGTTATCCCACATTTCTTAATTAATCCAAATAATGATATTGCCTTTTAATCATACGAGTTAAAATTAGCATATATGTTATCCCCTTATATTATATATGTTTATGTTTATGTTTATTATTTGTATTATTTTTTTGTTTTGAAGAATTACTTATAATTACCGTAAACCTGTTTTATTTAAAAGGTTGTTTAATTTATTAAGTGGTGAACATATTTTAAGAATAGTGATTCAAAGAGTAACCGGAATCATGCTAAATTACTTGCTAATTCAACATTGGAGTTCTGTTTTTATAGATGTTGGTATTGCAGGTTCATGCATTCACTACAATTTGCAACCGTAAAAGCAGAAGAGATCTCAGGTTCTAAGCCTGCTGAAGTTCAAAACTTGGGTAAGCCACGAGATCCAACAGTTTCTGCCGTTCAAAAAAAAATAAAAAAATGTTTAACAACAGCGACTAGTCTTTCTAAAATCACCGTTCGTTGTGTTATCCAGTCCAAGGAAATTGGACAAAAGATGGAACTTGGAATACAATTCTGGATCCCCTCAATGGGGAATCTTTCATTAAAGTTTCAGAAGTAGACGAAAGAGGAATCAAGGTTACACCTCATGATCATATCACATAAAGATCAAGTTACCACAAACTTAACTCATGTTGATTTTTTTTTATACATCATTTGCAGCCTTTTGTCGACAGCTTATCTAAGTGCCCCAAACATGGTCTGCATAATCCATTCAAATCCCCTGAGAGGTCTGTGTACATTCAATGATACATTATGGTCGTATGGCGTAATACATAAAGGTGCTGATACCAAACATTATTTATAGGTACCTTTTATATGGAGACGTATCTGCAAAAGCAGGCCATATGCTTAACCTGCCCGAGGTATAACTCTACTTACTTATGAAGAAAAGAAAGTTACACATTTGCTCGTGTGATTTTCAATATCTTCCAGAGTATATCACTGCACGTGATTGTTTGTAAAGGTTTTAACTTGATACTACCCTTTCAGGTTTCAGATTTCTTTGCTAAGTTGATACAGAGGGTCTCACCAAAGAGTTATCAGCAGGCTTTTGCTGAAGTTTTTGTTACCGCAAAGTTTCTAGAGAACTTTTCCGGTGACCAGGTACTTTTGCAATTATTGTATTTATCCTTGGTTTATTTACTCCATTTTTACTCATCATAAGGTTTAAATTGTGTGCATTTGCATATCCGATAGGTACGATTCTTGGCAAGATCTTTCGGAGTACCCGGGAATCATCTTGGGCAGCAAAGTCATGGTTTCCGCTGGCCTTATGGCCCTGTAAGACACCTTTTACATAGGATTGCTTCATTTTATTCACGATTTCATTAGCAATATTATTAGTATAAGGACCCTTGTGAATCATCTATGTTATTGCAGGTGGCTTTAATTACACCGTTCAACTTTCTTAAAGGTTTTGATTCCAGTGAGCACTTTACATGGGAAACAAGCCCGTTCTTAAAGTTGATAGTAAAGTGTGTTTTTTTCTTAATAAAATCAGTTAAAGTTATAAAGGTCGGCGTGTCATTGCAGTGGAAATGTCCGGTTAATAATCTGTAACGTCTTTACAGGTATGCATTGTTATGGAGCAAATGCTTCATGCTTGTGGGATGCCCATGGAGGATGTTGATTTTATCAATTCTGATGGGAAGACAATGAACAAGGTACTATTAGAGGTTGGTTTTTTCACCTTTTTATCACCTGCATAAAATGCACTTGAATTATGTAACTTACATGACAGCCACTTGTAAACGTTTTTTGGTTTATTTTATGTAATATAATATTTCATGATCAGGCAAATCCACGAATGACCCTCTTTAACGGGAAGCTCAAAAATAGCAGAAAAGTTGGCTGATGATCTAAATGGTCGAATTAAGGTGGAAGATGCAGGATTTGACTGGAAGATTCTCGGGCCTGATGTTCACGAGGTTCACTTTATTATTCTTTGATAAGATAAAATCTTGAACTTTCGACATGTAGATGTGAATTAAATATCAGAAGTATCGTTTCTGACAGGTGGATTACGTGTCATGGGTGTGTGATCAAGATGCATATGCATGCAGTGGGCAGAAGTGCTCAGCACAGTCATTGTTATTCATGCATGAGGTTCACTCCTTCTCTTGTCGTTCTTATTATAAAGTTTGATGTTTGTCATGATCATATTGTTATTTTAACTTTTCTTACTCATATCATATGCAGAACTGGAGCAAGACCTCACTCATGAGCCAACTGAGTGACCTTGCTGGTAGGAGGAAGCTTGATAATTTGACTATTGGCCCAGTTCTTACGGTAAGATTAGATATACAACTTAAAGACATTCAGCTAATTTTTTGCAGATTTGCATTCTGTACTATTGTCCCTCTAAATGAATGTTCGATCTTTGCAGCTGACAACAAAATATATGCTGGACCACAAGAACCAGTTGCTTAATATTCCGGGATCAAAGCTACTGTGGGGTGGCGAAGAATTGGAAAATCATTCTATTCCTTCAATATATGGTGCTATTAAACCAACAGCTGTTTTTGTTCCACTTGAACAAATATTGAAACCCGAACATTATGATCTTGTTACAAAAGAAATATTTGGACCGTTCCAGGTAACTTAACTTCGTCGCTGCAAATTCCATATTCTAAGGAACTTAACGAGACTCGTTATATACATTTTGTTTTTAGATTGTTACCGAGTACAAAGAGAGCCAAATCCCGATGGTGCTGGAAGCCCTTGAAAGGATGCATGCTCATTTAACTGCTGCTGTGGTCTCTAATGATCTGTTGTTCATTCAGGTATAAACCAATTTCTGCATTTGTTGTATTTGATTTTTCATTCTGTAGTACTAACATGGCAACTGGTGACTGCAACTCATTTCAGGATATTGTGGGAAAAACAGTTAATGGAACTACGTATGCCGGACTTAGAGCAAGAACTACAGGGGCACCACAGAATCATTGGTGTGTATAAACATGTCACTTGATTTCTTTTACTTTTTGTTTTGTGAAACTGTATATCACGTGCCTAAAATAATAAATGTGTTACAAATATTAATATCTCCAGGTTCGGGCCTGCTGGAGATCCAAGAGGTGCAGGAATTGGAACTCCTGAAACAATAAAACTGGTGTGGTCTTGTCATAGAGAAGTCATATATGATGTTGGACCAGTTCCACAAAAATGGCAGATCCCACCTGCTACTTAAGTGAGAATGATGATACAACACATCTCAAACATGGATGTTTTGGTCTCCATAGTTTTGATCTTCATATTAATTTAACATGAATGTATGGGGCATATGGCCATTAGTGTCTTTCTTTTTATCCATGTAATTGAGCCAACTAAAGAACCATAGTGGTTCCGGGGAAGATGTATAAACCCATAATTTGATTTTCAAATTCATGACAGAATATAAAATCTTAGATGCTGCTTTAAGCATCCATGTTATATACTATCTTTTATCTTTTAGTATTCATTTTTTCTTCTTGGATAAAAACATGTCACAAATCGGTTAAAAGAATAGTAGAATACTCAATAAGTAGTCAAGGGCATAAACTCTTCACTTAGTTTATTAATCATATCATCATTGTTATTAATCATTAATCATATATGAAATTTTGAAACAAAACGATTTGCAGGTAACCTTAACCAAATTTAACCACTGTATAATATTAATCTTATTTATATTTATAATTTCTTTATAACATTGGTCTAATATCTCCTAGGCATTGATTGCTGCTCAACAAGATATTAATCATATTTATATTTATAACTTCTCTATAACATTGGTCTTATATTTATAATTTCTCTATAATATTGATCTAATATCTATTCTGAGCCCCTGATTGCAGCTCAACAAGACATGCCGGGGAAATTCAGGCAAAGAAAGGAGTGACGAAAGGCAGGAAAAAAAAAACATGCCCAGGAAATGAGGCGCCGGTAGACAAATTCCAAGTTTCCAACAAACACAGCATACCAAGAATGATTTATCATCCAACCATTATAAAAACAAAAACAAAACAAAAAAAACCGGAAATCCATAGTTATGAACTTGCACACCACAAACGATTATCTATCTATACAAAGAAAAAGCCTCCAGTAAAACATTGAAGACATGGCCAAACAAGCCAAAACTGTAAAATAGTTCATATATTCAAGCAAGCTATATTGATTTGCAATTTAAGCTTCCAAGCTCATCTCTTCCACCAGGGGAGCATCCTACAATACGATACACGTCATATCAGAAGTGAAATTTATGGCTATTACTAATGAGCAAAATTTAAAGTTTGATAGATCCTATACATTAATTAGAAATCTCTTACCATGTTCTCTTTGTTTTCTTCTAGCACTGCCTCCTTTGGAAAGGTGTCGGATAGAGCTGCAAACAAAGTATGCAATTGAAATCAAGACAAATACCACTTAACCATCACCATCATACTATATTATCAAATAACTCTAATTACATGAATAATACAATTACCTTCTTCTTTAGCAGGTTTCATTGCCTCAGTCTTGACCATCTGCTTTTCTTTCTTATATTCTTGTTTGCTCGGCTTCTTGAGGTTCTTTTGCATCTTGTCATTCCCAGTTTCCGTAACAGCCTTCTGGATCTTGACTCTCGGAGCTTCAATTTTAGACACAACACTACTCTTCTTAGTAGCTTCTTTGGCTGATGTTTTTGCAGCTGAGCTGGCACTGCTGTTCAAAGATTTTGGTTTCAGTTTAGAAATCCCAGTTGCAGAAGACAAGCTGCGTGCATCATCATCCTCCGGAACATGAGAACAAGTCTCAGAAACTTGCAGCTGTTCAATGCTTTCTGATATCTCATAGCTTTGAAGAACTTCTTTTACAGATTCTCCGAGATCAAGAAGGTTGTGGCGGCAAGCATAAGACTTCAGCTCATCTTTCAGTAGTTGAACATTCTATAATACAAGATTTTACCAGAAAACGAAAACATTTACTATGAAAACCAATACACATTCTCAACGAAAACATTGAAAAGGCCACAACTTTCATCATAAAAATAGTGTCTTTACCTCGCAGCCAGCCTCCAGGGCGAGTTTAAAAAACCCGAGTGATAATTGATGTTTTCCAGCAGCTTCAGAAAGCTTAATGTGGGAGAGCCAATATGAAGCTGAAGACAGCACAGTGAACTTCTTCCGATTCAATGATCTTGAAACATCAGAAGCCGGTGTGTCGGTTTTACCCTTGAGATTTCCAACAGCACGACTTCCTCTAGCCTCTGATATTGGAGTGGTGTAGCCAACTGATTTAGTGGCAGGACTGGCAGTTGGCTTGCTAGGGATAGATAGCCTTCTGGGAGGCTTAGCAGATGATTTCTCTTTAGCAGCAGAGACATCAAGGACACTAACACTTTGACTCACACTTGGTGTTGGTTTTCCCCTAAAATATAAGCAACATAAACATTCCGCTAAGCAATCATATAAAAAAACTATACAGTTGTTTAAAGGACTAAGTACATCAAAATTTATCCAACTAGTCACATTTCGCTATTACGTGTGTCCAACATTCAAACGCTCTTATGTGTCCATAACCCTTAATTCATTAATATCGTATGTAGTTAGTTACCTTATCATTCGGTAACCCATATTTTTCTTCTAACAACACATCACTATCATCAATTAATTGGTCATATAGATACAAAAGTAATTAATCAAAAACTCGATATGCAGTTAGAAAATTGGATACAAACAACAATAGCAAAACACGACAAGTTAGTGATCTGCACATCATAAGACCATAATATACACAAATCACGATTTACAAAGACCATTCTCAAACCTTTATAAAAATTCCATGTATATATACATATTAAAACCTACATATATATACACACACATGTTAAGGAAATGGGAATTTAGAAATGAAACCTTCTGGAAGCAGACAGAACCGAGGGAGAAGACGCAGGAGCATCTTTGGGTTTAGAAGCCGATCGGAGAGGATATCTCAGAAGCTTTGCCCCTACTTTGTTTCCTGCAATAAAATTTAAAAAAAAAAATACTTGCATCAATAATCATCTATACAAATAACAGTGTGAGCGGACCATAATTTAAAAAAAATAATAATAATAACAAAATATAAAATCGACGAATACCGGAGACGGATGATTGTTCTTTGACAGTGTCCTCCATCTACTAATGTTTTACAGAAATATACAAAGAAAATTTGATAATATATTTGAGAGAGAGAGAGAGAGAATAAATGAATGGATATATTTTTAGGTTTTTATTTTGATTTGAGAATGAAATGGGGGGTGGGGGGATAAAAGCAGGTGGGTGAGCGGGAAAAAGGAAATAAAGTGTCATGTGTTTCAAAAATCAAAATTATTTGAACGTTGTTATTTGGTAGTGTAGTACGCTCGTTGGCCCAACTGACGCTTTTATTAATTAATTAAATTAAATATATATCGGAATATATTGTTGGTCCATAACTTTAACCGGCCCAAATATGGCTATTGATTTGGATATACTGTGGCCCGTTATTAAATATACATGGAATTTGTTGTTTTTTTCTTATAATTTATTTTTTTTAATTTCATTTGTCTAACATTTGATTTGATTGTAATCATGCATTGTTTTAAGAAAAGAATTTGGAAAAATCTATTGTATAACAACAACAACAACAACAACCGCTACTCAATCCCGGCAACAGCCGGGGTTTGAGGGAGGTAAGATGTACGCAGCCTT
>JAOXNX010000011.1:25064625-25075903 GCA_028566075.1 Solidago caesia | reverse complement strand
TTATCTTACTTAGCTTTAATTAGCTAACACTTGCTCTTTTAAATGTGTTGTACCCTCAGGTTAAGCAGGGTTGAGCAAGTAGAGATGATGTGCGAGGCATGGGTAGACAATTGTGGAGATGCTTAATACCTATTAGCGACCTCATTATTTAGACACATGTTAAGTTACGTTTAACAGCATTATGTTATAATTGTATTGGTTGTTTCTATGTTGGAACAACTATATGGTTTTCCTTTGAATTATTGTTAAGATATGATTAGTAACACCTCTTTTGTTAAAATGAATCATCCGTTACGGATTGATTAATGTTTTAAATGTCAGCTTCTGCTTATTGTGACGCCGTTAGGCGAAAGTTTTTGGAAACCCATATTTTTAAAACGTCGGGTGTTACAATATATATATATATATATATATATGTGGTATTTTTATCTATATATCAAGCTTAATACTAGATTAAGTTCGGTTGATTCTCATCAACAACCTATCATAAAACTATATTTCATCATAAATGCTCTAGCTCACCAATCAACGCCTTGAAACCCTATGTGTGACGCATCAATGGTGAACCTTGTGGTGTCCATTGCATCGATGAATCATGTCCACGGTAGCAGCAGTAACCATCCCTGCTGGGATCATCTGCATTAATTTTTGACTTTGAACTTGACATCCCTCGATAACGGTGTGCTCTGTAACATGGGACATTTTCTAGAATGGATAGTACATCGAACATGTGGGGCCGATATTTTTCCTGTGGATGACAACATTGGAGTGAAAGGTTTGCAACTAAGTAGGCCTCCTTTCGTGAGTATTGTCCTTCTAGTTTTATGTCCATGATTCTAAATAGTTTCTTCACATCTTTCAGTTGAGGCCTTATCCATTCTAGTAGCCTTTTCTCTTCACTAAGCCGTCTATTATGAATAGCACATCGCCCTGTGATGAGTTCCAACAACACTACCCCAAAACTATACACGTCACATTTTGTTGTTAGTCTACCTGTTCACATAAATGGAATGACTTCATATGAGATTTAAGTGAATGCTAATGAAAGGTGGTACCACTGTTATTCATTTACTTAATTATCTTAAATATACATGAATAAATCAAAAGCAAAGAAGTTTAACGAACCTGTAGCCATATATTCAGGGGCTGTATAACCTTGGGTAGTTGGGTGCCCATTACTCGAGTTGTTATATGGGTCCGATCACCCGTTGGACCAGCTTTTGCCAAACCAAAGTCTGAGAGCTTTGCATTATAGTCCTACGACCATAATTAAAATGCGGATGACTTCACTTTTTATGTGTCTGCATGTATGTGTGTGTGCGTGCATGTATAAATTTTGATCACTAACATGAATTTTTTGGTTAAATAGTGCATTTTCCATAAACATTTGCAAAACTAGATGGTCAAACGGAAAATTTATAAAACTGATAAAAGACCGGAGTTCCCACCTTTGGCATGAAAACAAAAAAAAAGTTGGAACAATTCTGAAGTTGAGATGCAACGTGGCCATTATGGTATGGTCATGGCGCATCAGAGCAGCAGAAAGGTCCAAATGTCTAGTTATCTTATATATTGATCCTATGTTTATTCTAGGTTGTCGGGAGTACGTATCAAGCAGAATAAACTTGTTTGTAAGCTGTTGTGCACCCCTTAGAGGTAAGATAACATATTTTGTCACACGAGGGACATGACAAACGATTGTTTTCATATAATAACCCTCAAATGATTATCTTGAACGTTTGTGGGATTCGGGAACTCATGGGAGGGTAATACGGGTTGCTTATGCTTTTCTAATGATGCTTATGTCGTATGTAGACCCATGTTGTGAGAATGTGTGATGCTTACAACGTATGTAACATGTGATATGATGCTTATGATGACTTATGACGCCTATAACGTATGTTGACACATAATGTGATGTTCATGATAATGTATGAAGCTTATAACGAAAGTTGACGTGTGATATGATGTTCATGATAAAGCATGATGATTATAACGCATGTTATTATGTGAGATAAGGTTTATGTTGATGTATGTGTTTTATGTGTTGGATTCATGGCTTAATCATCTAGTTCACTAGACTTATGTAAGATTGCCATGACACGTGCACAAATAAGGGCCCTAAAGTAAAAGATGATATATGTTGTAGATTTAGGTAAGGTGGACGCCTAAACTACGTAAAGAAAATGTGTTACTCGAGTATAAAGAAAGATATATGAAAGTGTTAAGCTTAACCCACACTTAAAGACGGTAGTGTGATACGGTGACCACTTAGGGGTATTCATGATATTCCTCCCTGTGGGTAGTTATGTTGACATGAGTATTCCGGGTGGTGTGACTAACCACTAAAAGGCGGAAATGGTTTACTCTTGGATTGGTTATGCCTTTCCTTAACGACGTGGATAAACCACCGAAAGGTTTACCCATCATGTCGAGTGTGAGGATTCACTGTCAGGTCTTATGACCGCCTACACACAACCCCCACATCCCTATGTAAAAGTGACATATAGTCACTTAGCCTATGTTGAGGCAAAAGATGAAAGTAAAGTGAAATATATGATAGACACAAATTAGGATAAAGGTAGATCCTAATATGCTAATGTGATGTATGCGATAATGATGTCGATGTATGATATATGTGTTAATGATGATGGAATATGATATATATGCTAATGATGATAGTATATAATGTATGTATTAATGACGGTGGAACACATGTATATATGATTTTGCTAAAAGAATGAACTGACAAAGGTTTTATTAAAGTGTGTTATCTTACTTAGCTTTTAAAGATAACACTTGTTCTTTTGAAAATGTTGTGCCCTCAGGATGAGCAGGCTTGAGCAAGTGAAGGATTATGTTGTGAGGCGGGTAGATGCATAATAAAGAAGACGATTAGATTCTCCGCTTAGAACATTATATGATTTAGCTATTTATGATGTTGGCTATTATTGATCAGATGTTCCTTATGTTGGATTTATTAGCATTTATATTAGTGTCATTTATGGATTTCCTTATGCTATTTGTGATGATATAGATTCGTAACACCTTGTTTTATTTAATGATCGTTCCGTTAGGAATTGGTAACGTTTTTAAAAAAAGCTTCCGCTATGTTTTAACGCCGTTAGGCGAAAGTTTTTGGAAGTCCATATTTTTAAAAGTTGGGTGTTACAAGTTGGTATCAGAGCAATGGTTTAAGAGAACCAATGACTATTTGACCATAAAACTTGGACTTAAAGCGTACGATGTGATATGATAGGCTTTAGTAGTCGTGCTTTAGCCTTAAGATGAGATGCTTGTAGGACGGGTTGAGTTGAGTGAGAGTGTAAGATTAAGGCTATATGAGGATTTAACTATTGATATGTGATTATATCGTTTAGCCTTTATTCTCCTATTTCTTGCTATATCCGTCACTGATTATTATCGTTGTATTGTAGACAAGATGGTTAATACCCGTGCAAATAACCCCCGCTTAATATCTCCCTCTTTAACCCGGCAAAAGCAATCAAATAAACCCCGATTATACGCATAAACCCTTGTTTGGTGAAACCGCACGCACAAATGATAGTACTGCTTCGAAAAGGCCGGAATGCCCCCAAATATTTCTTATTCTTTGAAGAGTTACGTACGGTTCATATTTTGATTTGTTTGCCCCCCTCCCAATTAGCTGACATATTATATTAGATATATGTTTAGCTTGATATTACAATAGGGCTCTTCATATTATATATATAATTATAATTATAATTACTATTCAGTTTATGACTTTTGATTAAATTATTGCTAAATGCTAATCTTTAAAGATAACGACGTATGCAATTATGATAATTATAGTCTCCTCTTTTTCATTCTTACTCTCCATCATGCATCATTAGTTTTTCATGATGCTAAGCTATAAGATCGAAAGATATAGATAATAGAATCTAGTTACTACAGTATTAACTTTGCTAAGGCTATGGATGTGATGATAGTGATCGAGATAATTTATAAGTTAGTTTTTTTTTTCCCCCTTCCATTAGCACCTTTTTTCAGAATCGGCTACCAAGAATGAAGGATTGATAAAATGGTTGTTTGTTGAAAGTGAGCTTTTTCTTGCTGTATTTTATTTTTTGGAGTATGCTCCATTATATTTTCTGCTTTGCAATACGATTCATTGACCAAGTCTTGTAGTGGATTGTTGTATTAGATATACTCGATCTCTCCATTTATTGAAAGTCCACTACTGAGGGAGTATAGTACGTAGCTGTTTATCATGTCGAACCAAACAAGTAACTGAATCTATTAATTTATGGAAGTGAAGAAGTCGCCAATTCATGTTATGATTCTTTCTTTTTTTGGTAGCATACAGGTTATATATATATATGGCTGCCATGAAATTGTTGTTTGAATATATGGTGCCTGTTTTGTAACTCGATCAAATGGGTATTTTATTCTGACTAGCTAGCTTATGGATTTAGAAAACGCGAGGTTCACAGAGTTATATAACATTATTATTATTTGGAGAAACTTTATTGTTTTACAAGTGTTCCTTTTTGCCGGAGCATATCCTTAAGCATACAGGATGCACGAAAGAAATGGCAAACACCTAGAAATTAAACAGGAGGAAAGAAGGAGATAGTGCGATCAATGCTTCTTTTTTTTTATATATATATATAAATCGATGACTTTTAGGTATTCGATATGATGTAATTAGTAGCATATTAATTTCCATTAGCTTTTGGGCATTGGGTTAGATGTATAAGAATAATATATATATATATTAATATATATATATAAACCAAGAAGAAACCAATGAGAATCATAGTAGTGGTGGGATTATGTATGTGTTTATGATGGTGGTTGTTAAAGTAATGGCCAAACGTTCCATTAATCGACGCTAGGAATTTATCCCATTGTTATGACGGACTAAAATCTAACACGTATATATATAAAAAAAATTCATCCACCACAATCGAACTTTTCCTCCCATGTGAGACATGACCTTTCACCTCATAAAGGTAATAGACTTGTAATCTATTGGTTTTGCAGCTTTGAATAGTGCATACTATAGGCGGCAGGATTCTTTTTTATTTGGATCATCATTTACCTTACACTGTAATAACCTTTTCGCTCTTAATTGGCACCACTGTAAATAGCTAGAATTTACTGTCGATCTAGCTTCTTTTTAACTATATAAATATGCTAATTATTACATTGGATATATATATGATCATTGACTGTACTGCCTTGCCACGCTTTGGTCTGTTACCATTGAAGTCATATCGATCGTATTATATATGATCTTTCTACCTTATATATACAACCACCTGCAGTGGGTGATTTTTGATAAATAGAATTGTAATCCACGTTCGACATGCGTCAATGCTGTTGTGACTTGTGACCATTATTGATCAAAACAGAAGAGGACCATATACATTATGTAGACGTAGTACAATTGCCTACTTGATTGACATATGATATTAAAGTGTGTTGACTACTATACCAGGAACCAGCATGTTATTGACTTATTTCCAGTTGGGACTTTGACTTGTGGCAGGTTTGGGTAGGGGACGGGCAAGATATTCAACTCGATCCACTTGTGGTGTTGAGCTGTTCTAGCTAGATATATAATTGACCATGAGTGTGACATTATATATATATGCTAATGATGTTATTTCAGGCATTTTGATCAGAAACTCTCGTATATATATGAAGATCGATTTGAAAGTATGACCATGCATATACTGTGTAAGCTGTTTCTTGTTTTGGTATCCTAAAAAGGGAAAACATGAAATGAGAGCCAAGAGCATGCATAAGCAATGAGTAGTACGTTAAGAGAATATTTTTCGTAAAAAAGAAAGAATTTTTTTGGAGATTTTGCTGCTAAAAGACATTAATGACGACAAAATGCATAATTAATTTATGCCATGTACCTTAAAGTCTCAATGGTGTGTCAATAATGAATATAAGGAATATGATACAGTAGATCGAGATTATATGTATCATAGAGGAATTGAAAGGCCTAGCTAGCTAATGGAACTCTAGGCCACCAAAGTGCTATGAAAAATTCCAACTTTGCAAATCAACCTATAAAGGCTAGAGAACTTAAATACTCATAAAAAGGTCATCACTATACGTTTTATATTATACTTTGCACCTCCTTATATTACCAATTCTTTTGTTTTATAATTGTTTACGAAGATCATGTTGGATGATCTACTATGTTAAACACATTATATTGTCAACTTTTTGAACCCAATTAACAAAGTTTATTAATTAAAAAGAAAACAAAAGCCTAAAGATTTGGGCATTACACACATGCCAAATGATGGTTTCGCCCATTTAGTTTTTGCCACAAAGTCATTAAAAATTCATGGGCGTATATATATATATATATATATATATAGGGGAAACTTATGGTACGAAGCCCCTTAAAATGTGAAGAATACGAAGGTTTTCTTCTTCTTTTTTTGCTGTTGTTCTTCCCCCCACCACCACCACCATCAGCCTTCTTCCCCACCGCCTCCCACCACCACCACCATTCCCGGAAACTGTGATACGGTACGGGAGTAGCTCTTAATCGAACGGCTACGCCGTTCAGGGGGGCTTTGCCCTTATCAGTCGTAGACCTCAAGGTAATTATAAAGGGGTTGGAAGCCGGACGCATCTAGAAATAGTCTGAATTTTATGGCCGGCGATCCAAAAGATAGTGTAGTGGTTTGATACGGTACGGACGCTGCCCTTAGTGACATGGCTCTGCCTTGGATGACAGAGATGAAGTTAAGATGCATGTTAATAGAAACTATATTAACATGCATCTTAGTTAACACTAACATGCAGTGTCGATAGGAAAAAAGATGTATGTTTTCCAACCGACACTGCATGTTAGTAATATTTAAGCTACATGTTAGTGCATTTTAACACACTTCGCACGCTTCACATTTTAACACACTTCGTAGAGGAACCCACATATATATATATATATATATATATATATATGAGGGAGGTGAATATAAGGCTGTTCCATACCTAAACTTGGGTATGTAACACTCAAATTTTTGTTTTTTAATCCATAAAATTCATGGGGCTCGGGTTATTTATTTATTATACAACAAATATTAAAAAATTAGTATGTGAGGGGTTCCATACCTAACAAGCCTTATATTCACTTTTGCATATATATATATATATATAATATGTGTGTGTGTGTGTGTGTGTGTGAGTGATGAATATAAGCAATTGATATCATTCACAAACATTCCTAAAAATAATTAATTAATAAATAAATAAATTAAATCAAGTTCAAACGATAAACGTAAAAAATTATAAAAATTAAAGTTAAAGTGAAACCTCTGGTGTGGCTGGAAGAAACGACGAAATGAAAAAGGGACCGAGCATCATCGTTACGGAGAGGGAGAGCACAGACGAGGTGTGGCGGAGTTAGGAATTTGAAAAGGGAAACATGGCCGTTTTCAGCGGATTTGAAAAGATAAAGAGCAATACAAAGGGGAGAAAGAAAGAAAATATGTTTGCAATAGAATATAAGGGAACATACGGGAAGCTTGTATTCCTCAACTGATTGAAAGAGATCAAGTGACGGTTGTTTCCACAAAGATTTAACTAAGCGAAGCGACCTGTTGTTGAAGAAGCTTTCGTATTTGAAACATGTAGTTGATGGATGTAAATTTGCACTTTTAGCTACACTACTACAAATCCTCTCACAAACAATAATGATTGCAGCAATCACTTGTTGATGTTTTGGCCAACAATTTGTGGCCGAGCCAAGCTAAGCTAAGCTTTTATTAGATTTGAAAAGAGGGGTATGACATGGATGGGAGTCAAGTTAAGGTCGTCAAGCCAGTTGGTCTAGGTTTTTCCTGTTTGCTCTTCATAATATGTGTTTCTCAAGTTGTATGAAGTTAAAGTGGTTTCGGGGTAAAGTTAGTGGTAAAGCTTTTAGTTTCAAGTCTGCGGTTATTGTTGGACGTCAAGGGTATTTCAAGTCACAGTGGTACGGTGTTCAAGTTATAACAAGTTCAAGTGCAATTTCAAAGTCTTCTTAATGGTGTTCATCTTCTTCAAATCAAGATGTTCAAGTTATATTGTTTTCGATTTTGATAATTAGGTATCACAACACAACACAGCATAGTTAGTATATTGTTGAATAATTCAATGGAGCAATTGATTTTCCAATTCACCAACTCAAGTGTGAGCTTATAATAATAATACTACTCCAATTGGTTTAGAATATTCAGTTTTCATTGATTATTTTCACCATCTATCAATCAATCAATCTTTCATATAAATAAGAGCTATGTTTTTGCAATTACGCACAATCAATGTTTGATCTCACAAATATATGGTAACTTTCATAATAGAATCCTCGTCTCAACATGTTTCCTTGAAAGCTCACTATGATTGCTATTACTACTATAATGTTCCTCACAAGTGTAAAATATTAGGGTGTATTTGCCCGTTTAGAATGTTGAAAAACCAATTGCAAGTAAATAACTCCACAAAACTCAACTATGATAAGGTGCAAAAACTTGGTCATAAATGGTTTAGAAATCTTAAGGAGTTTTCTATTTCGAAAACGCAAATAGTTGAAATCTGTAAAAAAGTGATGATTCAAAAACCATACTCCCCCGTCATCCACAAACATAAAATGTTAGGTTTTATGATATGTGTAATTAATAAAGTCTTCAAATGATAAAATATCAATTTTATTCTTGAATATAATGCACAATCAACTTGATAAATTATAAGAATGATAATTAATCAGATATATAATAGGTAAATAACTCAGTAAGACAGTAAATAATTAATGCCTTTTTTTTAGAAAGTAGACAATTATTTTGGGATAAACAAAAATAATAAGGCGAACGATTAAAATGTAACTGAGGGGTTTCTTTTAATAAAAAAAAAAAAATTCCGTTCCAACCTATACACCAAATATTTATCCAAATTTGTTATTCTATTTGAAATTTCACATAAAATAAAATTAATTTTTAATATTTAACACGACCTACTAATATCTAATTAAAGTATAAACAAAAATCAAAATATTGTGTAAAATGCCAATTCTTTCATAAAAGGATTAACATCGGAATCCAAATTTAATGTGTTGGTTGGAGATAGATTATCTATACCAAAATAATAAATTTGATATTTTAATGTATATATCGGAGATGGTCTTACAGATCATGGCTTCTAACATCTCCTAACACCATTAGTAACCATCACGCTATGGTCGCCTTAAAAAAAGTTATTCCACCAACAACACATTAAAGTCAACGCTTATTTTTTTCTTATTATTATAATAACCACACTGATCAAAGAGAAAAAATGTACTCTTTCACTATCGATTCATGTTGAGCACGCTGCCCACCACTATCCCAAACAAAAAATGGCACGTGATGGAGCTACCACGGCAAAAGAAAAATTGTTGTTAGAATCGCGCAATATAACAAATAAAACTCGCGATAAGTTGCTAATGTCACCTCTTACATGCCATCAAGTTTGATTTTTCTTAGACGATTAATGCAATTCAAATTGATTCCAAAAAGGTTTCAGCCGCTAACTAGTCCTTCGTGTAGTTTGCAAGCAATTAGGGTCACATGACATGGAAACGTCCAACGATTTGTTTGGTCGTCTATTGTTGCAAATGCCAAGACGAAGGGTTGTCGATGGAGATCACTCATGTCGGTAACAATTGTCATGACAATCATCAACTATAGACCAAAGCCAATCAGAAACAATCTCCTTCACATTTGACACCTCCGCCATTCGATTTGACAATAGTTGGCTCATCTCTTTTAACTAAACATTTCTTGTTCTAGAATATATTTATACAAAACACCAAAAAACCCCAATTATATCAAACCAATCTGCACCACAAAACACACACACACACACACACACAAAAAGCGAAGAGGAATATATAGCAATAAAACTAAAACTATTTTAATTAAACTGGACAAATGCCAATGCTTCATATTATCAAAAATGATAAAGCCTTCTGCTTAACCTCCGGTAAACTTCACAAATGTAAGCATGTTCAGGGTAAGTTAAAGGATTTAAAATCCATCTCCGTTACAGTATTGATTTAGGCTTCAGCCGAACCTATCCCAGACGCAAAGTGTTCTTCAACTAGAGGAATTGTCTTCCGCACAATCAGTTCTATTGGGCTCCCTGCATCAAATTAAAGCTCAAGGTTACATTTGACCTCTTAAATTCAGATTTCACCCCATGAAATATCAACTATTAATCAAAATAATAAGCACCCTACAAAAACGACAAAATGGATCTATATTCGTGTACCAAGATCAATATACTTGATAATAGTGGTAAGAAAACAGGTAAAATTAACTTATATAGGTTGCCAAAAGGAGAATTATGGGCATTTCAATGGTTGACGTCTTAGTAAAAGTAGAGGTTAGAGATTATTTTTTTTGAAAGGTAATAAAACAATCAACAATCTTGTTCCTCTAAAAAGTACAGGTTAGAGATAATCCATCTATTTACCTACAAATAGGTCAGTTTGGTTAAGCTAAAATATTTAACTAAAAAGGAAATGGGTAGGTCAAGTATCATCCAAATGCATAAAAAGGCCGAAACTCGTCATTTGAAAAAGTTAGATAGCAATTTTCAGAATGTAATTGTTAATAAAATTCAACAAATCATGAAAAGCAAAACTATTTGTGGATTGGACCAACCTAACACATTATAAGTTATTACCTATCCCGACCGACCCACCCATTTTGCCACAACTCTAATAGAGGCATTCCAACTTTTTGTCAGATGGACATACTTTTCCAGTGAATTAACAATAACCTTTTAAGGCATATCAGAGAAGGAAAGTGAGCATCGGAAGAAAAAAAAACTCGAGAGATAAATAAGAAAACCAGATGCGTCTATTATAGCTTGAATCTGGAAACATTAGCTTTAAGTTCACAAAATCAAAATTAGAACTTTTATGTCTCATTGGTTTAAGCTAAAATTTAACTAAAAAAGAAAACGGGTCAAAACAGCAGACTTTGGGCAGGTTAAAACTCACTTGAAATGTATTTAAATGCATAAAATCTCCTAAATCGTGTTATTCAAAAAAGTTTACATTATTACTGTAAAAATATAGACTTTACGATCATATTGAGCACATTAATCATCTATAAAAAAAAACTCAAATGAAGAAAAAAAGGTGTTTGTGGAGCAGTCCAACCGACTCATTTTCACCCATCACCCAACCCACTTACTTGCCCATTTGCCACCCCTAACAAGATATGAGTAATCACCTCTGGAG
>JAOXNX010000011.1:25049324-25062067 GCA_028566075.1 Solidago caesia | reverse complement strand
CATAAATAATCATGAATATACAATTTATTCAATTCAATATTAATAAAGTTGTCCACAATAATAATATATATATTTTTTTTATACTTAAATTTAAATTTAAAGACTTGTTTTACATCATCATTGGTCACCGATGATCGATCAGTAAAACTGAACACTGTCACTCTTAGTTTTGTCGTTACGTTGAATCTATATAACTCCACGCATTACGTGGGTACATTTTCTAGTAATCTTCAAATAGGTGTGATTGGCGATGACACCTTTAACCCTTGGCGTCATCACATGTAATAATTATAGATAACTCTCGTACCCCAATGAGCTATATTGGAGACAAGATTTGAATCCAAAATCTCATGATCTTCCAAATTAAAAATCTTTTTAGTGGACTCATGTATTTTATGGGGACATGTACTAATTTAGCTATGTTCAATTGATAATAACAATAATAATGATAATAATATTAATAATAATAGACGTGTTAAATTAAAATTAGTATGTTTGAAAAATTGTTCGTCTTTCTATTGATTTGTCCATATGTCAAAGAAGTCTATTTTTGATTTTGATGCAAGTAATTGGTTATAAAAAACAAAAATGTGCCAACATACCGAACACTCTATTTAATATTATAGCATATCATTTAGGATTTTTTTATATCAATCATTATTATCTTGTCGAGTCCACACAATCTCATCAAAAGCTTCTCATAAGTCGACTCTTGCTAGCCTTAAGCTTCAATCCTAATAGATATGTTCACTTTTAACATTGGCTCACATATGTTATCCGATAAAATAATATAACCTATTCATTAACGTAAAAGTGATTTATTAATGTTTCTGTTATATATCGAAATTGATACATTTACATTTTGATAAACTTCTTTAATTAGTTATTATTTTCATACTATTATAAACATCAATCATGTTGATCATAATGAATCAGTTTAATTTGACATCAATCAATCAATTCATATGAAAATATGTCTTCAAGTCTTCAACAAACTAACAATACATGGTGCAAATAACATTAATAAAGCGAATGTGAAATTAACCCACAACTTATGCTTCTTAAGAAGAAGTTCACGGTTCAATTCATGACATAAATGTATATGAAAATATTTAAGATAGTTTAAAAGTAACACTATCATAACATTAATAAAAATACAAACATTAATTCCTAGCTACAATAATTCATAGTATCCCAATCATAACCCACCTTACAACATAAAAAGCAAAACCCACAAACCCATAAAAGTTACAACCAAAAAACCCTAACCCCACACGTACGTACACCAAATAATACAACCCAACCAATAACCAATTAAGCATTACCATTTTAGTCACTAATACCCAAACATATCTGCAGCAGAAGCCATAATTGGTTGTTGATTGACATACATCATATTCCATGGATTCTCCATGTAATCAAAATCAAACAACCCACTTGTAATACCACCACCACTACAATATTGATTAGTTGCACTATTAGCATCTGTGTTAATGTAATTCATAATCTCATTAAGTGAGTTTAACCTTTGGCTAAGTTCATTTACTTGAGCCCTCAACACAGAATTTTCAGCTTCGGTTTTAATAGTTTGTTCGGTTGTAAGATTGATCGTGGTTCGGATCTGATCGTTATCGTTCTTGATCCTGGTTGATTCAGCGATCAAATCATCGATATGTTTTTGTTTTCTCATCCTTGATCTACGTGCTGATTCACGGTTAGATTCCATTCTTTTTCTCTTTCTTTGATCCATCAGTCCGTCGTCAGATGCAGACTGATGGATCTGAGATGAATTTCCACTTGAAGAAGCCATTCGAACTCTTTTTTCTTTTTTTCCTAATGAAAACACAATATAAAATGTAAACTCACGACCTATAGGTTGATGGGACACGCTATATATCTAGATATACGTCTAAAATTGAATAAATAAAAAGTTTAAAAGTTGTAACAAAAGTTACAAATTTCTGAGAAAACGTAAAACCAATAAAGAAACACAACGGAAAAAGATTGAACAAGATGAATCCGGCGAACAAGTGAGGAGTTTATCATAAGACAGGAACGTAGGATTTCACAAAGAACAGGAGACATTAATGTTTAACATCCATGCACATAACAATTTTGAAGTATGAAGATGACGATCGATGTGATTAGAACAAGAATATATATATAAAAATAGTTGGGAAACTAAAGAGGAAAATGAGAAATGGAAGAGGTTTTTGTGAGTAGAAAATGTTGTTGATTATATAGCAAAAAAACAAGGGTGAAATGGTTGAATTAAATATATAAAAATATACAAAATAAATACATATATTTGAAAAGAAAAAGATTGAGGTTTCTAGGAAGGTGACGAAAGTGAAAACAGTAATAACAGCTGGTAAGCAAAAACAAACAAGTTGATGGAACCAACATATGATACCAACATGATATCAACGTGCCATCTTGATTTCTTCACCCATTTATGTTTTACTTTTTCTTTGGGTTTCCTTTTCTCTTTTTTTTTTTAAAACAAATCTTATTTTGTTTATATTTTTTTTTGAAATGTGCGAATTACTCACAAATATCGGGAGGTCTAGCATACGTTGTCTTAACCGGATCCGCGCTAGAGAGCACCCTCGCAGAATAGATTCCCAATATAAATCCCTTCGATGAATCCCTTCGATGAGAAACCCCTATCACCCAAAAATTTGGAGGAGAAAACTCACTCAAGCCCACCATAAGTGGAAATTAAATACCTGTGGCCACCCCCAAATATGCTTAGGGTAGGACTCGAACTTGAGACCTCTTGTGAGGAAACAAGTCTCCTTGCCACTAGACCATTTGGTGATGGTTTAATGTCATTCATGTGATTATATTTTTTGTTGTAAGAGAATTTTTCTTAGGTTTAGGGTTCAAATTATATTTTATGTCCATTTAGTTATAATGTTATGTGATTTATATATATATATATATTAGTCGTGAAATCTAATGAATTAGTTCTCTATTATACAAAAAGTAACAAGAAAACATTAAAGTATACAAATGAACAAGTTTAAAGACGAAAACAAACCATAAACATCCACTAACATGTACTTATGGACACATATTAAAAAAACCTTCAGTAATTTTGTTATCTTTATAGAATATTTTAGTTTATTTAATGTTTGTCGGACAAATATTAAAAAAATCCAAAATATAAATATAAATTACTCATTATTTTTATTTTTTAACAAGTTCACCATCTTTCATATCTATCAACAACCATAGTTTGTTTCAATGTTTTAAAAACCGAACCGGTTCGACCGGTGCGTGGTCAAGAGGCCGGTTTTTTAAACCTGGTTTTTTAGCGGTCCGGTTCAATTGTTCGAACCGGCCGGTTTTTCCGGTTCTACCGGTCCGGTTAAACCGGTTTTGATTTTTTTTTTTTTATTTAAAATTTTGTTTTTTATAGAATTTTTATGATGATGTGTATACTTTAATGTTATTTTTAGTTGTTTGTGAACATTAAAACATATATTTCTTTAGATTATAACTATTGTATTATTTTTGAATGGATTGTAACAAGTTTAATAGAATTTAAAAATAAAATAAAATACCAAACGGTTGAACCGGTCGGTTCAACCGATTCAACCGTTCGTGGTTGACTGGTCGGTTCAACAAAAAATCCGGTTTTTAAAACATTGGTTTGTTTACTACCAGAATACAAATACATACATACATATAGAAAGAATATATAATATAATGGTGTAGTGTGCCACATTAAATTAAATTAAATTAAAAATCATATTAAGTGCAAATTCAGTGAATTTATAAATACTAGGCTATAAAGCCACGTCTCCTATTTGTCTATTGATAAATTTATTCAACCTTTACCTTTAATTATAAATACTCCCCCACTCCCTATCTCTCAAATCCCACATATTATTTACAACAAAATTATTATATTCTCCAAAATTAAAAAATTAGTAATATTTATATTTATTTTATACATACAGAAAAGGGGTATCAAGAAGTGTGGGGAGCAAGAGCTGAGGGGGCCTTAGTTCCTGAAAAGGAGAATTTAAAGTTTGCCCACAAGCAATTTTGCAGCTGAATTTCATTTCATTTGTGTGAGTATATATACATACATATATATATAAAAGTGTATATATATATACGTATTCAAGATTTCTCAGCTAAGCCCTCTTCTGTGTGAAAAGCAGTAAGCTTTCTATCTTTTATAGCTTTTTATTGAGTTTTGTTTGATGGGTATACATGATCTTTGATTTTTAGTTAATTGATTGATTAAAAGATTGAATTTTTATTGGAAAATGATAGAAGGATTTGATTATTAATGACTATTACTTTGTTTCTTAAGTCTATGTTAATAGTTTGTTTGGATGATGTGTTATGTATATCTTGATTTAATTGCAAAGTTTATTGCTTTTAGTAAATTGTTAGATTATGCTTCTTTTTTTTTTTTTTTTGTCAAATTAGGAAATACCCATTTTGGGAATTCTCCAATTTAGGAATTTCTACTGACCTTAATTTATATCTAGTTGAAGTCATGCATGCTTATTTGGATTGAAATTTGGGTGCTTTTTGGTGGGTTATGGTTGCAGATCTTTCTACAACAACAATAACAATCCCGCTAGGGGTGGGTTACGGGAGAGGTGGGATGCAGACAGTCTCTACTTGAGAGGGTAGAGAGACTGCTTCCAGAGTGGTTACAGATCTTTCTGGTTCATTCATTTCGGATTATAATCTTGATTTGAGAATTTGTTTTTTTATGCAAATTATAGCTGTAGTCCTTTGTATGATGTTATTTATAATTGATCCCTTAATTTATATATATATATATATAGTCAATCAAAAAAATGAATGATCATATGTAACTTGTATAGGTAACTCATTTGTAATGAAATTCAATAAAATCCCAAATGAGAAATTACAATCTTGTGCTTTCTGCGTTTATTTGGAAAATTTATTTCAATCTGAGTTTGTTTTGGCATGTTTCTGATTGTGATTTGGGATTGTCTTGTTGGTTTTTGGTTAAAGAGTGCATTTTTAATCTATTTTTATGCTTAGTTGAATTTCAAAGATGGGACATTTTGTTTTTATCGATGTCTTATCTTTGACCGATCTATACATCATGTTTGCTATCATGATCTAATCCATTATTAGAAATTGAATTATTCAAGGTTCCAAATATCGTAAATTCATCCTAAATTTGACT
Organism: Solidago caesia; assembly: GCA_028566075.1. NCBI lineage: Eukaryota > Viridiplantae > Streptophyta > Magnoliopsida > Asterales > Asteraceae > Solidago > Solidago caesia. The sequence goes on along the minus strand of JAOXNX010000011.1, from coordinate 25,056,879 downwards.
TCTTTGACATGTTAGATAGTTTTCTCTCGTTTGGGATATAACTGTTTCGATTTGATATGAGTTTTAGATTAGATCATGCCGATGACCTTTATGATCCTTATAAAATCCAAACCATTTTAATCTATTTAGTACTCAATAATGACTTAGGGCGTATCAAGAGATATGGTAATGTTTAAGAATACTACAAATATAGTGTCAATTCTAAGTTGTCGTATATCTATATGTTGTGTGTATCTGTATTTATATTATAAACTGATGATAATTTTCATGTACATTACTTAACATCTAGTACACATTGACAAAATTCCAAAGATGGTGAATTGTTCTTTGTGGTGTTCTTTATTCCGCATGGTACAGATTCGTTTACTTTGCATACATAAACATTCTCCAAACTTTATCCATTTTTCCTTGATAAATTTGATTCGCATGACAAAGTATAATTTATTGTTCAAAATAGGAGTCATGTTGGAGGGTCCAACTTTTCTTATTTCAAGAGAATTGCCAAGTGCTTGTGAACAAGAAAGCAAATGGGCTTATAATGCGTATTGTGTCACCGAGCTTTCAAAAGGAAAGCGTTATCTTGATGATGGTGGAGAAACGAAAGCAGGTTTAAAGAAATCATGGAGAACTTCCGAGAAAGGAAGTTCGTCCATTTCACTTTCGAAATCTGACCAATCAGATAATCAAAAACAAGAGGATCAATCAGATACAAGTTCATTAATCGGTCAAATTGGTCGAGACCTCTCGATCAATTGTCTTTTGCGCAGCTCAAGGTCTGACTACGGATCGATCGCCTCACTAAATAGTGCGTTTCGGTCTTTGGTTCGTGGTGGTGAACTTTATAGGCTAAGAAGACTTATGGGTATTATAGAACACTGGGTATACTTTTCGTGTAACCTTTTTGAATGGGAGGCTTTTGACCCAATCCGCTGTAGGTGGATGCGTTTGCCTACCATGGACTGCAATGAATGCTTCATGTGCTCAGATAAAGAATCTTTAGCTGTAGGCACCGAACTGCTCGTGTTTGGTAAAGAAATAGACACACATGTAGTATATAAATATAGCATTGTAACTAACTCATGGTCACCTGGCTCAAAGACTAATACTCCTAGATGTCTGTTCGGGTCTGCAAGTCTTGGCGAGATAGCCATTGTAGCCGGTGGGTGTGGGCCATCTGGTAACATCTTGAGCTCAGCTGAACTTTATAATTCAGAAAACGGGAATTGGGTGACCCTCCCTAACATGAATAAACCCAGAAAAATGTGTTCAGGGGTATTTATGGATTCGAAATTTTACGTTATTGGTGGAATAGGTGAAGAAAATAACAAAGAGTTAACATGTGCTGAAGTTTATAATTTGGAAACCGGTACCTGGACAGAGATTCCCAATATGTTTCCGGTGCTAACAGGTGCAGGGGGTCAGGATGCACCTCCAACCGCCAAAGCACCTCCTTTATTAGCAGTTGTGAAGAATGAATTATATGCAGCTTATTATGAAGAACAGGATGTTAAAAAATATGATAAGGATCATAATATTTGGGTCAGAGTGGGTGGGTTGCCAGAAAGAGCAAGCTCTATGAATGGATGGGGACTTGCTTTTCGTGCTTGTGGTGATCAGCTTATTGTTATTGGCGGACCGAGGGTTTCTTATGGGGGTATGATAGAGCTGAATTCTTGGGTACCTGATGAAAACCCGCCTCAATGGAACTTGCTTGCTAGAAAGCCTTCCGGTGGTTTTGTTTATAATTGTGCTGTGATGGGATGTTGAGGCGCGCTGAACAGGTTTCTCCATGAACTTAATCTTATTTTAGGACCTGGGAATCTTGGAGATTTTGTCAAATTTCTATGTTTTTTCTCTTGTTTTCTTCTTAAAATTAAATTTGGGTTTTAGTATTTATGTATGTTTTATTGAACAAGTATCTCAGGTTTTTTTTCCTTTCTTTTAACTTCTTCTATTTGCCATCAGATTTCCATACTCTTAATTTTCTTTTCAAAGATGGTATTGTGTAGCATAGATTTAATTAATAATGTAAGCCAAATTGTACTTATTGTTTCTTATAAATATCAATGCTCAAGAATTTTATCACCTTTTTACTATCATCGCACCATGCCGGCCTATTTTCATGTTCCGTTTTATTGTTTTTTAATGCACATTATGATCCATTTTTTATATATGTAGTCCCATGAGCACTCATGGTCATTGGTCAGTAAGCGCGATGCATCGTAAGGTTTAGGTAAATATAGTAGATATTAACAGAGGTTCGTGTTGAAAGCCATTTTCTTTTCTAAAGACTATTTACTTGCCTTAATAATCGCAAATCAGAAAAGGTTAAAGTTCCTTAGTGCTTTAAGACATGATTATTTAGTATGAAACTTAAGTTAGTTCTCTAATTAGTTGCATATAATGATCCATTGTGGCACCCATTATTTATATTATATTATCACATAAAAGGAACACCATATGGATACTACATTACATGGTACTATTGTAGTAGCAGACAATTTTATAAATAATACAAATATACGCCTGTTTTGGCTTTTGACAACAAGACAAGAACATAGAGTAATATAAAGACTCGTTGCGATTTATTGTTTTAGTAGATTTCTGAGGATGTCTACATCAAGACCATTGTTTTCCATAGAATCCAGTAGTTGGGATAGACTTTCTCCTATATTGTTCACCTCTTTTTGCAGCCTCTTTATGTATTTGCATGTCTCCTTGATAATCTTTGAAGCTTTCATCTTTTCCTTACGCAGATAAACCACAATCTAGTTTTAGATTTTTAATTATATACAGTAAGTGAAAGCTCTTGGTATTGCCATTTAGTAAGGTTACTTGTTTGTTGACAAAAGATCATTGGTTTGGGTAATGTAAACAGCCCTTTAGTTACTGGTTTGTTTATGTATCGCTGGTAGCTCAGCGGTAGTTCATTAGGAAACTAAAGATTTGAACTTAGGATTCAAGCTCTTTGTAGTGTTAAGCTGTTTGGTTCACAGATTCCAAGGGAATTTGATGGAAAGGAATTTGGATTTTCCTATGTAAATCCACATGACAAGGAAGGGAATCAAAATTCCTTTCCATCAAATTTCTTTAAAATCTGGGAACCAAACAGCCCCAAAATGTAGGTATTCCTGAATCTAGTCAGTATATATGTTATTATAACAAACTTTTTCAGAGGATACAGTAGAACAACAAATTTTAGTGTTATTTTTGTACACTATAAATTTGTTTCCCAATATATGCACTTGCATATCTAATGGACCATCTAGGTCCACCCCTGCATGCACTACTCATATGAACTACTACTGGTGTGTACAGGATCGAGCTAATCTTATGAACATGTGTTTCATTAGTGACGTGCCGACATAAATGTTCAGTTAAGTAATATGAGTTTTTTAGTAACCACATTTAAATGTTCATAAAACATAACATACCCTGCCATCACCTGCGGAACTTGAAGCTGGGAGCAATGCTTGTAACTTCATGACAAGGTCATTGAGCTCGGCGTGATGATGAGTTGGATCTTTCAAGGCTCTCTTTCTAGGACTAGACATAACTTGAAGTACAGTTTTTCTAAGGGAATTGAATTTAGAGTTGTTTAAAAAGGGCATGCAAATGTGTAGGTTGGAGACAAATTATGTTAGAAAAACCATAATCATAATCTTAAACTGGGATAGTTTGTCTCACACTATGGGCCCACATAATTTGTGAGACTAGGTTCCTTTGGAGGCTCACAACATTTGGTTATGACCAATACTAGCAAGTGAAAAGGATATTTTTACAATTCACCAATAAGATACTCTGTTTATTGTTATGTTTGTTGTGTCTTGTGTGTGTTCTGTGGACCCCTCTTGTCTATGCATTGCCAAATCTTGGCTGGTGACAATCGTGTTGGGATTGACAGGTTTATATACCTTAACCCAAAGCAAGCTCATTTACTTGATCGTGTTTACACGCACTTGACCCGTTCAATAAATGGGTTAATCGTGTCGACCTCGTATTGAACTAAAAAAATACACAGATAATCAGGGCATAACTATAATTCAACTGTAAAATATTTTGAAAAGAGACAATAAATACAGGGATAAACATCAGAAAACACAAGTCTACTACATTCTTGGATGAATTTTTTGATATATATTACTTGGAGGTAATTTTGAACGGGTTGTAAATGGTTTAGGAAGGCCAAGCAGAACTATTTATTAAACTTGTTTGTGTTGACTGTCGACCTATTTTATTTATAAACTTGTATATTGACTGTCGACCTATTTATGACCCAATTCTATCTAGTCTCAACCCAAATTCATTTATTTTCATGTCACGTTCAGGTCGGGTCGTGCATCATATCGACCCCCTAGCATAATGTTAGCATTTTAAAACTGAACTAATTATGCATATGTATTAGCATAGCGTCATCTTCCTTGCTACGAGACTTGGTCGTGGGGCGGGTAAGTTGATGGGGCGGGTGCTTTTTTTAAGTTTCTTTTATGCATGATTGGATGAGAGTGTATTGGCTTTATTTACCAACTTATTTTGGAAGATTTAAAACTTTGTTTATTAGTTTGTGTTAATTTGTAAGGTACGGTCTTCTAAAATCTGAACTAAACTTATTTATTTGGTTGAACAAATCTTTCTCGATCTGCATTTTGCTATATTGTAGTTTTTATTTAGAGTTTAAGTTATATAATTGTAACATACTATATGTACCATACTTTTAAATTTTGCTTAAATATCAACATACAATACTTGTTTACTATACCAAAACTTTTTATGATGACTGTCATTATAAGATTAGTCCTCGTAGGCAGTCCATATAAATATTTCTTGTTGATATTGAAACAAAGTTTGAAAGTACGTTGTATACGTTGGTATTTTTGGGGTACGTTGCCAAGATTGAAACAAAACTAGAAAGTATGTTATTCACTACCTGCATTTTTAACAAAATATATAGTATGTTGCTATCTTATAGTTTAAACTTTAAACAATTTTATTTATCGACCATGTTTTTGTGGTTTGAATAGAATTTTCTTAGTTATACTTGGTAATTGAGAAATGCTATGCATGACTATATGAAAAGGTTGGAGTTTTTAAACAAGTTCTTTTAAATGGATATTTGACATGGGAGATAATGAAATTTTCGATGTTTTTTTTATAAAAAAGGTTGGCATATGAGATAATAGCTTCTTTTTTTTCTTTCTTTTTTTCTTTTTAACTTTATTATTTCTCTAGTGTGAGTTTATTAGTGGAAAAAGCTTTTAAAGACTTTTTGCATTATTGGAAATATTTGAAGTTAATTCTTATACTTAACAATAATTTAAAATAATTTGCATAGCAAATTTAAGACTTTTTGCATAGGATATGTTCTTACAAATTAGATGGATGTCCGCACGATACGACGGTGAAAATATACAGCGTGCGAGATGACGACGTTCTTTTGAGTAATAAAATGATAGAATAGTACTCGCACAAAGTATAGAAGATAATATTCCGATGAATTAAAAAAAATTTATTATTAATTTTCATAACTATAAATTATAAATTATAAGTTATAATAAATAAAATTGATAAGTAAATAAGGTAATTGTATAAGAAGGGAAGTTTGACTAAACAAATAAGGAAAATATAATTAATAAATTAATATGGGTATTATAGGTATATCAAGTAGATATGTTTAAAATTATGAATAAGGATGAAGGACAATATATGTATTTTAAGATCTGAATTTAAAAAGAAAAAAAAAAAGAATAGATGTTTTATAAAGGAATATAGATAATTTCATTCCGTTCTATGCACTACTAGAAATAATATGCCAGGCAGCCTTTTCAGACTACCCATTAGTTTCATGTCCAAATTAATTAAATTACTCTAAAAGATTCAATGTTCACTATTGTCATCCTCTTTTTACTCGCACGTGACAAGCACGCTTAGAGTTGTATGGTGATGACTATTCAAAAGACAGAACATAGAGTTGTATGGTGACCTTTTTTCCCTTTTCGACAACTTTAGTTGAAAGAATTTGAAAGATTATGCCGATTCGTAATCGCTTTTTGGCCATTTTAAGAAGTGGAACGAGGAGATGGATGATGATGCATCTATCTATCTATGTGATTGAAAGCAAACCAAACCAAACCAAAATAGATGCCAAAAGGGAAGAGTGAAAGACAGATCGAGATCAATAGGAGCAAGAATGATAAAACTAAATTTAAAAAGAGCATAACAGCTGGGAAAGCAAAGGACCGCCCGGGTGCCATTGTTGGCACATATAGACCCTCCCTGCCTGTCTTATGTTGCCATCTTTGGCTCTAAAGGTGATGGGTGTGTTTGCCAAGATGTCAAAATTTGACATGACAACAACCAATCACACCATGTCACATCAACACTTGTCAAAGGATGCCAAATGATAAGGGATGGTTGCCAAATGCCAAATATTACCAAAAGATGCCAATCCATGAGGAATATTGTACAACCAATCACAACTAAAGACTTGCCAAAAGGACTTGTACTAACACGCCCATTAAATGCTTGCCGAATCCTCTCTCCGTCAGTACTACCCATGCCAATTTCTTATGCCAATGCCGCATGCCACACGATGCCAAAAGCTAGGGAATGGTGTTACTACTCGCCAATACCCATTACCCTAATTACTTCAATTCTAACTCCTCGTACCATTACTGGTTTTTTCAACAGCTAACACTTCCAACTCTAATACTAACCAATTCAAATTTATTTAAGAAACATTACGAGATTATACACAAGACAGCCAATAAACTATACAAAAAAGGTTTCGGAAAATGTTATCAAAATATTGTAGGGTAATTGGGTGGGAACCATCTGGTCCCATGTACCGTCTTGGTACCCAAAGTACACACCGCATAAAAAGCTAATGTACAAATTAAAAAGTTATTGATAAACGAGAAAAGGTGAATATCCACGTCAAATGCGAATTTTAACTAAGATCTACATAGCCTAACGTTGATATTCGCGTGAATGTGTGATCATTTATGAAACTTTTAATTTTGTCACCCCTAAGATGTTTACATAAAAAGCATGAAGCCTAAGAACTCTAGTAATGAAATCAAGACAAGATGAAATCAAAATGTCTGATCCCTAAGCATTGATTATAATTTTTACTAATATATCAACAGATATTTAAAAGTGTCTAAATCATTAAATTCATTTTAACATGAGATGCTAATTAACACTTTGCTACACCACTTCTCGTGCGACTGTGAGAGCGGAGGCAACGATGGTGCGCAAGGAAGGGGAGCCATTCTTCGGAGGTCTTTGGAGGTGGATAAAGAGGTTATTAACTTTGCCAATTTAACGTATTATTCACAAGTAGAACCATGATTGATTGAGCAAGCCATAATAAAAAGTACCCGTAGCACAATTTTTTTTAACACTAACATTGTTGTTAGGATTTAAAACAATTTGTCACACAGATATACACGAGTACGCAGCGGAAATAATTATGCAATATATATATATTAACAAAGTTAGTGAATGTGTACCTTTTAGCTAAGCTCCAATAAAACTATATAAAACTATAGTTTAG
>JAOXNX010000011.1:25031740-25042045 GCA_028566075.1 Solidago caesia | reverse complement strand
TTCGATTATTAAGAGCATGAACGGACTCAAAATCCACATCACTACTTCTCATGGGCAAGCTTGCATCTGCCTTTTCAGTTAAAGAAACATACTACCTGAGTATTCACGTTTTAGAAATGGGTTAGTGAACTCTATGACTATGGTTATTGTACACTACAGAAAAATCCACCTCATTCATAGTATGTTGCTCTTCCAGTTGCTGAACTCCAATGATTTTGTAGTCATTCATTCGAAAGCACATATACTTGACCTACTGAATTTTATGTCGTGTCACTCATCTGTAAATAGTAAACATGCATCTATAAACAAACTTTCTCTGTTCATTTTCAATACGACAACACCTAATCCCAACCAAAAACCTGATCAACTTATACATGTCTTCTTCTGATGGATACAGGAACCGACCTAAGCAATAGATAGGTATTATGTTTCTAAGAATAATCCCACAACAACAATAACCATTCATATAACTGATTCCATCAATAACATTCTCAAACCTAGCTAACTATCTACATCCATATTATATTACTATATAAAACCATGGTTGTAAAATCCGCTAGGCAGTACCCAAGCGGTCGGCTATCTTGTGGCAAATAATCAGCCTTACCCGGATTGAAAATTTTATATAAAAATGATACTTCAAATCTATTTTTGGATGTGCTAACACCGAGTTTTCCAGAATCAGTTGCACCAACTGCTCTCTCACAACCTGTAAGAGAAACAAAACTTGACATAACTTGATAAAGAAAAAGAAACAGATCATCATGAGCAAAGCTTATCTTAAATAGCTATTTTATCTAAACCTAATCAAGTACTTGCTTTCTATACTTCATTTTATTGTTTTTTTAACTTTTGAAGGGAAGAAATCACTCACGTAAGTCAATAGATGGTGGCAGTACACTTGATATGCCAGCTGCACCATATAATTGCGTCTAAACCAAGTTTGGTCCTAAACAGGATAACGAACCAAAAATAGATTAAGTTGGTTTCAATCTAAAAAATGTGAACGTGAACATTGTTTTGAGTTTGGAAAAACCAAAAACTGTTTGGTTCTAGTTTTGAACAGGACCAAACCAACATTAAAAAAAGGTCATTCGTTGAAAATCTAGTAATGAACTGCACTGAACAAAGCCCGTTTGGTCCAGTTCCAATGCGTATTTTCTGGTTTTGTTAGTTCAGACCAAGTTTTGCCACCGTTACAGAGTTTCTATTATTGACAATAACCCAAATGTTGGTAAACAAATCATAGAGGAAGATGTACCTGGATGCCATCAGTCAAATTCATTGAAGAAAGCATCAACACCGCATCTTGGCTAATATTAATCTCCAACCTCCACCGCTTTGGAGCAACCTTCACGTATACCCATATCATAAAAAGAAACAAATGTAGGATATCCAGCTGTGACTTACCTCGATAACACAGCCTACTATGATATCACCAACTTCAGGCTTATACCTAAAACGATATTAAATTCATCATTTAGCTTCAGCTCTAATGAAATCACTTTAAAATGAAGATATCCAAGTACCTGGCTCTCAAAGTGCGAACATAAACCAACTTATTTACACGCTCAATTACTCCACAAACAGTCGCCACAACCTCGCCCTCAAGCTTTGTAGTCCCATGACCCCTGCTAATTTACGACATTAGAAATGAAAGGGAACAAAAAGAAGTAAAACAAAACTTATAAACGAAAGTGCACATAGTTTTTCATCACAAATTTGGTTCTCATTACTAACCTTTTTGGGTTTTTCCGCACAACATACCAACGTACATCTTCATTTGTCCCATTTAAGTCCTTGTAGTTTCTTTTGGTACAACTGGGTACCTCATTTATTGACAAAGCAACACTAAGAACAACCATAAGCACAACTAAAGAAGCTGAAAAAACTAAAACCATATATGGCTTCTCACGTGCTTGGAAGTAATTGTTCAAAGGCTTAAGAATCTATAGCATACCTTGTTAAAATTACAATTTTTTTCTCTGTGTCAAAATGAGATCGATAAAAGCTGCAACCGAAATCCACAAATATGAGTATGCTAAGGTGCTAGAGAAATAAAATATGTGGGGAAAACAACTATCATTTGTAGTAATGAAAGTAGAACACGACGACATAATATAACATGAAACAAACCGGTAGCAACAATAAACAGTATCAAAACATTGATAGTCATACACGAACATAAGAGTAGCAGTAAATAGATATTTTTGCAAAACAATGGCACCGAACGAAAAATCCCTAATTTGAAAATTAATTGTGTTATCAAGTTATATAGATTATGCAGAGCCTTAGCCCTATTTATAAGTGAAAAGCAACATCACGACTAAAATATAGCTCTTTTATTTTAAGGGCAGAGGTAACTATAAAGTTGCCTCCTATGTGCAGTCGTCCCATCATGATGTAATTAGGTGATCTTCAACAAATGGATAGTTGCATATGTGCTTAACTAATATAATCTTAGTAGTGGAGTATATGAACAACTTGTTTGCTATAAAAAGTAATTCATAAACATATGCTAAAATAATAAGGTCGGACTTGTGTGGCAGACCAAAATGCCACATGTTGCTGTGTCACCCCAAATATGTTCATAATAAATGGATGGAATTATTGGAAAAGTCTTTAATTAGAAACTAAAATTGTGTTCTTTTCCTCTTTGCAGGTGCCACCTTCTTCAAATTCTTGTATAGTTTTCCACTTTTGAAAGGTTTTGGGTTGCTATTTTTGCTCTTCATTTGGTAACAGAGGTTTTCAAGCTGTAAAAGATAGACCCAATGTGATTTAGCCCATAATTGCAACATGGATGGATTGTCGTATAGTTTTTTTTACTGCATTTCTCAATTGTAGCTACCGTATTAAATTAATATTTTGGAAATGAAGAAATAAGTCCCATAATTGATTCAGTCCATTTCCATCCGTCACCCAACCCATCCATGTTGGCACCTCGAATTATTAAGCAGCTAAGAAAATTATACGACAATCAAGAACTCTGTATTGGAAAGTCCTAAATTGTCCAAGTCAATTTGCAAATTGGTTTAGACCTCCTTAAACTTTGCTTTGTTAACTTAAATCACTTGCCAAGCTTGTACATACCTAACTTTTCCTGACTTAACTTGCAGATTGACCACATTGAGCCCAATTCCAAAGATCTGAAATTATTGACATCTACATCAAATCCCTTTAGAAAAAATTGCTGAAACCTAATGTTTAATCAGCTGAAATATGTGAAAAGCTATAAACTTTAAAAGCAATTTAAAAAAAACTATTTAAAAAGATGAAAGTTAAGCAATACATCATAATAAAGTTTTGGGAAAATGTGTAGCATACCAGTTGATAAAAAACAAAAGTTTGCGAAAATGTGTTTCAAACAAACCCAACCTCACCAGCCCATTTTATTAAATTACACATCATGACACATACATAAAATAAGAGATGAAGCATTTTTAAGGTACTCAAATTTTAGATTTTACTAATGCATTTCCTCAAACATGTGTATAGCTTAGAGTTAATAGCTTAATTAGTTTGTGTATACAATTAAGGACTTTTCGTGGCTTTCATTCATGAAATAAAGCATCGTTACAAAACTATGAGACTCATCATGTTTATAAAAGAAGCATTTCAAATTGATAGTAAATATAAGTCTTACAATTCTAAGTTTAGCCACTTCTTTGGTGAGCTTCTTAAATCTTTTCTCAATGTTCAAATTCAAATTACCTGCAAATCAAAACATGAAAACAAACAACTAACTTGTCATTACTGATTTCGGAGTCAAACAAAACCAAAACAAAAAATAAATAAAATTGTAGTTAAAAATAAAGAAAAGTATCTCACGGTGACACCACTCTTTGCCGTGTTGGATCGACAATCTATACACTTGCAAACCAACGTCACTGTGATTCACGTATGATTCCTGATTGTTACCGTTCTCATACCATGAGTTTGAGGCACTAAAATTATTTATTGCGAAATAATTCAACCCATTTGTCTAAGAAATGGGCTGGTTTGAGTTATTTTTTATCTCCAAAGGATAAACTTAGATATAATGATAATGGGCCAAATAGGCAAACTGAGTAGAAAGTCGGCCAAAGTGTTAATAAAACTTTAGTCCCCTAGATCACTTCATTATTAAAAAAAACTAAATGTTCATTCAAAAATGTAGTCTTTTACAATCCTATCTAATGTATTAGTGAACTAAAAATTTTAGGAGAAAGTGGAGAAAAAGGAGTTGACAGACTGACCTAACCCACCCATTTACCCATACCAAAAACTGCCTGGGTTGATCTGTTACACTACCCACCAATTTTTTGATCTCACACTGAACATATATTACATACTTCATCTTCACCAAAGGAATGCCTCGTTCGGCGATTCGGATTTCCAGGTATATTTGGTCCCATTGTGCTCTTCGTGGAGACCAAAATTAGTTTAGTCAATCTTTGAATCCTTCCCATCAATGCCGTTTTGGCTAGTTCTTCCTCCTCTAATCTTGCCTGTAATTTAACTTGTCCGGCTTCCAACTGCCACATGATAACCAAACTGTTAGTATAGTGACTATTTGCAAATTTGGAATAACTTGTATCATTACACAGACTTGAAGTTACATATTAACCAGATCCTCTTGGATTGGTTCCATCATGTATTGATTCTCCATCATACCAAGTTTTAATAGGTAATGACTGAATGAAGCTTTTCACTTAAAATTAAAACCTGAAATCAAAGCAATGATACGTAATGATAATTAAAAAAAAAACAACTGATCTTACTCATGAGCCAATCAACTATCAGAAAATCTAGTAAACGTAGCATTTTTTTACCTGGTCTTGGGCCCAGATACAACCGAAAAGTTGAAGTAGCTCTATCTCGCACTACATGGAAAGGAAAATGAAGCAAATCACAATGACCTCGAGAAGCTTTTTAGCCTGACATGTTGTTACGTTGACATTTGCTCCCATGAATTGTAGCATTTGCTCTTCAGTTATCCCGCCCTGTACAAAGACACCATATATTTGAATAAGTTACAGTAAATAGAGAATTGTTCCAATGGAACACAACCCACTGAGCCCTGTACAAAGTTACCGTAGAAGACACATTGACTTCTCCCCTTTCCCGTTCTCCTTCTGATAAACACAATGGAACACAACCCACGGACAACTGAAAATCCATATTTGTGATGCTAGCTTGAGGCTCCTACAAATAAACCACCAAAAAGTATTACATTCCACTGATAAATGAATAACATATAAACTTACAGTGCGTTGTCCAGCCATAATCCTTGATACGTTACTCAATCGCAGCTGTTTCTCCCTCCTCTTAACATACCACATTAGCATTGTCTCATCCTGATAAGTGACAAATAACCAATCCTCACTAACAATAATACTAGTAATACATAATAGAGAAAACACTATCGACTATGCATGGAATGACTCATATATGAAGATCCAAAATCGAAGTGGCTGTCAGCTAACACGGTGATAGGTTTCATGAAGTTAGTAGTCGGACCTATTTAACTACCTGAAAAATATAAGTTGTCTAGCATAATCTATAAGCTTTGTTCACAGGCTCACAGCTTTTCAAAAAAAAAATCTATAAGCATTTTTTTATGATTGGCATTCTGGTATCCTGCAAACATATCAAATAGTCCATACATATTTGCAGAAACTAAACATATAGCAAAGTCTGCAATGAATTGCATTAGAAAGCTTACTCATATTTATGGAATTAAACTTACATTGGATAGCCGAAAGGGGCAGAGCTTTGGCTTCCCTCTACGTCCGTATTTCAGCAAACATGTCCCTTTCTTCAAAGATGTGATAGCCTAAAATTCATGAACCAAACATGATGAACTTTATACAATGAACAAGACATAACTAACCAACGTAGTCAAACAGTATCAACCCGAGCACTGTATACACTTCAATCTCAATACGCGTCGTGAACATGACCCGAACGTGGCACAAACTAAGTGGGTTTCGGTTGGGACTAAATGGGTTTAGGCTGTTATCCGGTTGACCCATCTAACCCATTTATTAATTTGGTCGTATTCAGGTTGGGCTAGTGATAAACAGGTTAACCCACTAATCCGTCTAATCAAATTATGTTTGTTATCTTTTTCAAATTATTTTTGTTAACTGCTAATTAAAAATTTATCACCATTTGGAAACTGTTTGATGGTTTGATAATCCAATATTCCAACCCATTTGACCTGTTTACATAACCAAGTTACACGGGTCAATCATATTCGGGTTAACTCTGTCCAAGTTTGTATTTTGTAATCCACCCACCTAAACACGAAACGATTGCCACTCCTACCTTCTACCTATCTACCATCAAATCTATCTTTTTTTACGAACACGGAGTAGATTTTACCTTCCCAACATTTGGCTCATCCATGTTAATCCTTTGTAGGTCAGTCCTTTATATATTCACAAATACCTATTCAAGATTATTATTAAAAAAAATAAATAAATAATAACCCAGTAAGTAATCTTCATAAGAAATCTTGAATTAAGTAACTGTCATATTCAAGAATATAGTGGATATTGATCGGTAACATCTTATATCATCATAAGGAGCTATATACAATAAAAAGTTATTGAAACAAATATAATCGAATGTGTTTACTTACGAATCGATGGTGCGGCGCGTTCTTGGATCAGATGGAATTTGGAAGAAGAAAGAAAAAAATGTGAAGAAAACTATGATCAAGATCGTCGTTGGCAACTGAATCTGTTGTTTCCCGCCAAAGTTTTTCTTGGCAAAATGGATTTTTTGACGTGTGGACCTACCAAATGTTTATAGTGCTTTTTAAAGTCTTTTTTTTTTCTTTCTTTTTCAAATGTTTAGTTTTAAAAATGTGCTTTTTTTTTCCTTCCAAAGTAATTAAGACAAAATTTCGGTATTTCATAAAAATACACGGTTAAAATTGTCAAAATATAACCTACATTTAAGTTAAAGTTGATGGTAAAAAGTAAAATTAGATATAAGCTAAAGACTCAGAAGTCAGAACCAAAACAAAACTGAGTTTGGGGTTTAAATAAATTATAGTTATAGTTAGGGGGATTGAAAATGGAAAGTGAAATAGTTTAGGATTCAATAAATTTGAATTAAAATGTTCAAAAAAATAAATAAATTTGAATTAAACTTGTAGAGTTAGAAGACATTGGGAGTAAAATTAGAAATGTACTGGTTTGGACGGTTTTAACTTAAAATTTAAACCAAACGAATATCAACCGTTTAATTTTTTTTAAACCAAACCGTTCAGATTATTGTGTTAGACCAAATCAACCAAAACCAATTAAGACGTTTAGTTTGGCCGGTTTAATAATTATCTTTTGAAATTCAATAAATAAAACCATGTAATAGGTAACATACCAAGATATAGTAAAGTTATACGCTTCATATGTCACAACTATTTAGTATTAATATTTATACTAGTAAAATATAAGAGCAATACCATGATATAATTAATGAGAAATGATAAACATAGCACGTTATTACATGTATAAATGGCTTGCACATTAAACATAATCAACTCCTATATTTACGGGTAGTGATTCAAAGTACAATCTTCAATGCATGGAATAACATCATAAACATAGCACCAGAGGGTATGTTTATCATTTTCCATAAATAATATCATGACATAATTAGAAATATAAAAATATGATTATAATTACATATATTAATCTAATGGTTTGGTTTGGTTTAAATGGTTGGTTTAACATCTAAAATCGCAAACCAAACCGTAATAACGTTTTATGGAAAAAACAAACCGTCCGTCTAAAATTGTTATGCCAAATCGTCCAATTGATCCAGTTTAGTTGGTTTCGACCAAACCATGCACATCCCTAAGTGAAATGAAAACCTTTGAGTTTTTGACAAAAAGAGGTTGCAATTATCGTATTATACCACTACCAAGGTGAAATAGTGGTGAGTCGTTTTCATGTGTTGACATGATATCCAAGTTAGAACCATCCTGAATAAATATTTTGGGATTGTTGGGTCGTCATGAAAAGAGCTCAAAAACACTCACAAAAATACCAATCAGGTCATATACATATGTATTAAAATCTCATAATTATCGAATAACTTAAATAAAAAAAAAATTATATCCATTTACCCGTTTACAATACCCCATCAAAGACTAAAACACTCTAAACTTTAGACAAGTTGGTTTTTTCGAAACTTGTGATTCCAATTCCCAAAAGTATGTGTTGTTATTTTTGGATTTTATAACATTACTCTTCTTATTATCTTATTAAAAGTGGATGAAGTGAACAGTTATTCACCGTCCATCCACCACTCAGATTTCAGCATGTCGCATTTCGTTTCACCGTTCAGATTTTGTCACGTAGCAACCCGTTTGAGTTTTTTTTTTCTCGAGTTTTATTGTTGGTTTCTTGCACAGTTTTTTTTTTCCTTTTGGTTTCCAACTAATATATTAGAAACTTTCATTCAATATTTTTTTTCGCACCCCATAACAGTATTTGAATTTTGCCACGTCGCACCTCGTTTGACTTTTCTTCCTGGGTTTTATTCTTGGTTTCTCGCACCGTTTTTTTCGTTTTGGTTTCCAATTAATATATTAGAAACTTTAATTCAACTTTTTTTTTTTGTCTTTTATTTTTGGTTTTTATATGTTTACAATACTACAAACTTTTGAACGTTGTTGTGATATTGACCACAACATTAATAACAAAATGTGTCTATAATTGAGAGTTTTGATTTTGCCTTTCAATTAAGCGGCTCTATGTTCAAACCCGACGTTGTTTCTTTTATGGGTTGTTTTGCTCTATTCTTTTATAATGATTTTTGTTAAACTTTTGAGCAAACATATCTAAGATTGTGTGGTTGTGACATTGGCGTTAAAAAAATAGATACCCATAACAACACGTACAAACCAACGTCGCCCGTTGGACGGCACAAACCCTATAGTTTAATATAAAGTCACTTCAAGCTATGAAAAAAACAGTTGATTTCTTTTTTAAACCAGCCCAATTCGAACCAAGGATTTTAATTTTAAAGTAAATTAAATGAAAGAAAATTCGAACCGTGACCTTAGGATTTTGAAGCATAGGTTAATAATAGCATTAGCATGATTAAAGTATTTGTTGATAGAAAAGAGTCAAACATTAAGTGGAGAATTTCATGAATGTAAATAAACATCGACATTCGACCCCCCCCCCCCAACCCCCCCAAACAGGTTACGCCAATTCGATTAATGGTTATGGGAGGGGGTGGTGGACCATAACCCTCCCCTATATATAAATGAATTACACGGAGTCAATACTTCATAATATATGTATTGGGCACACATTAAAAAAAAAACTCAATTATTATATGAAGAGGAATACGTATTTATTAAGGAGTATTTACGGTTACAACGTGATTGATATGTCAATCATTTAGGTCTATAATACCTTGATATTTTATTTTTTATTTAAAAAAAACATACAATAGTTTTTAAAATAATAAAATAAGAAACTTGCCAATGGGAAGGACGAAAAGGACCATCCACTTCTGACCTGTAATGGTTTACATTATCCACAATAATTAACGGAAAATCCACACGTAAGCATGCTATGCGCCAACGGACACCATTTCTGATAAGATTCTCACTCCATTCCCCATCACCATTACATAAAAAGTTTACTAAAAATATACAAACAAATTAAAAAGGAAAGTAAATCAGGTTGAGATCTTCTCACGTTGCTTTTTTTAAGTTCTTTCAAGTTGAATCAATAAAAATGTTATAAATATAATTAAGGATCCTATAAATATGATTAAGAAAGTAAATTTATAGCCCTATTATTTTTTTATTTTCACAAAATTCAACATAATACAACTTAAAAAGGTAAAAACTTGAGAGGATCTCAGCCCAAATAAACCTCCTTATAATGAGATATATATATATATAGGGGTGAGTTATTTTGATAACCCTTAAAAAAAAAAGAACGCGAGAACCATTCTAGACCACTCATTTTTCACCCTTATTAAAATAATAAAATTTTCTCCAATTCATTAAAAAACTTTTATCTCAAAAACCGTACATCGTTAGAAGAAAAAAAAGCATGGGTAGTCTTAAAATTTCGTCCACTTTCAATAGAGATGCGACTCGATATACTTTTGACGACTTTTTAATTTTCGTTTTTTTTTCGTACTTACACGTGTAAGTTAAATACCTTACACATGTGAAAGTAAGATAATTAGTGTTGAAAACGGATGCAGACGGTACGGGCGTAGCCCTTAATCGAACGGCTACGCCGTTCCGGGGGGCTTCGCCCTTACCGGTCGTAGACCTTA
>JAOXNX010000011.1:25004124-25014442 GCA_028566075.1 Solidago caesia | reverse complement strand
CCCCCCCCCCCCCCCCCCCCCCCCCCCCCCCCCCGCCCCCCCCCCCCCCCCCCCCCCCCCCCCCCCCCCCCCCCCCCAACAGGTTTTTTTTCCTTTTTTGTTTTTGTTTTATCATATACATATATGTATTATATATATATATTATATAGATATAGATATATATGTGTGCGTGTGATTTTTTGCAGGTATCGGGGAAGATGGGGTGGGGATTGGGGAAGATGTGGTTGGAAAGATGACAAAAACACTTTTATGAAAATAATAGTTATATGTGTGCGTGTGACTTTGGATTCTGTAAGTTTTAATCCCTAATATATATATATTTTTGAATCAATATTTTTGTATGTTTTAAATTTTATTAATTTATTGTTTTTAATTTTATAAAAATAATAGTTTTATTTATTTTGTGTTAAAATAAAATGAAAATAATAAAAAAAAAAAAAGTTGAGGATGAGGTGAGGATGATGGTATGATAGGGAGGGGGTAGTTCTTGGGTGTGTCTTGGAGATAGAAATCTGATGTGGCAGTAAAGATGAGGAGATGACGAGATCAGGATAGGAAGAGGCCTTACAAACACATTTCTTCAATCGACGATCAACCAACATAACCCGATATTTAAGGAACTCAAAGGTTTCATTTGAGACAGCCTAAAACAACACAAACAGGAAGGTCTCTTCTTTAAGTTGCATATAGATAATAGATCTGCCTTTTAGTTGACATCGTAAAGTCTTTTGTCCATTGCAAACTTGATCCCGTTTCTGTGAATTGAAAGCAGTTGTAGGGCTATCACACATGCGATCGTTTCCCACCACTACTTTTTACTTATTATAGATTTTTCAAATCATAGAGTTTTGTTTTCCAAACTTCTTTATGGTATACTATATCATTTTAGTTTATCATAGAAATTAAGAATTATTGTACAATATACATTATTATTTTTTATTTTTTTTAAAGGTGTGAATTAATACTCACGAATGTCGGGAGGTCTAGCATACGTTGTCTTAACCGGATCCGTGTTAAAGAGCCCCTCCCAGAATAGATTCTCAATTTAAACCCCTCGATGAGAACCCCCATCACCCAGAGATCTGGAAGGAAAAACTCACCCGGGCCCACCATAGTTGGAAATTAAATATATGTGACCACTCCGATATATGCATAGGGAAGGATTCGAACATGAGACCTCTTGTGAGGAAACAAACCTCCTTACCACTAGACCATCCTTATTTAATAAAACTTATCAACCTATCCTTAGTTGAGACTAGAGCATCTGTAATGGTGTCGAGATGGCCGGCGTGATCACACTACCACGTTGGGCTTCGTCCGAATCTCAAACGCCACTTAAACCTTTCTGAGGCACGTTCACAAAATCACAATTAAGCAAAAAGACAAACTCGATCCTTTTTCGTCCCGAAGGTCAAGTTTCAACATAAAGCCAATTAACACGAGAACGAGTCGGCGTTAAACATAAAAAGACATCATGACATAAAACTCTCAAAGTGTCATGACTTTGTGAAGCATTTGTCTATGGTTGTAGGCCCTTTTATTACTTCAAAGGATCAATAATTTTTCAAATGTGTAAAGCAATAAGCACCAAATAGATGAACCATCATTAATTCCGATATTTTCTATAGACAACATTGGCCAGTTATTACAAACAAAAAGCGCCAATTACTTTAACCGATTAATTAAAACACACACAACTTTATCACAAATACACATAACGCAACATTCTAAATTACAGGCATACATACAATATCGACTGTAGCTAATGTTTCGATTTATCGACAGGTCTATACACTGGTTCGGCTACTTTCACAGAGTTGTAACTCTTGCACCCCAACAACCCGTTAGCCAGTATTTTATGCGGTTTTTTCACTGGCTCGGTCTTTGTTGTTGCCTTCGTGTTATAATCCGTGTGTTTTTCATCATAGCCTGAATAAACAGATGAAAATTCAGCAGCACTTGCGGTCACAACACTCCACTCGATGCTAGCTTCACTAGGAGCGTACTGAGTTGAGGGACTCATGGCACTCGACTCAGTCTGTTGCCATCCAGCTCTTGAGATATTTTCTATCTCAAACAAATCTGAACTCGCCTCACTAGCCATATCATCACATATTACACTTTCTTTGCTCTTTGGGATCGCGTCCCATGTCAAAATAGACATTTTTCTTACAAGGTTTTTCGCTATGTCACCTTTGTTTAAATTCCCAGAACCGAATACTTCTAGTGACATCCTTGGGAGCTCTTCGACCTTTTCATCTTGCATTTTTGTTGTTAGGATCTCCATGGCCGGATTCAGGACTGGGAACGCGAATGGGTCACCTTTTTTAATGCTTTGGTGGACATAAACAGACTTTCTAGTTGAACAAGAACCTGCACAGCCATGAAACCATCTCTTACCACTCGTTTTACGTTGCACCAATGCCCCTTGGTTGTTGCTAAAACTGGTTGCTTCTGAAGAAATACTAGGAGTTCTTGCTGTAAACATACTCGGCTTCAGCTGAAGATCCAAAACCGCCATGTTGTTAAACTTTTCACTAGCATCAAACATATGTGTGACACCTTCAATGGGTTTAAGGTAACAAGAAAAAGAAGCTACACGAAGATCATTCGGGTTGGTTTCAGTTCCCATATTTGAAGTATACGGAAAGAAAAAACTTTAAGAACGAACTTGTACAAGTAGAGAAAATGAAATATAATCAAACTTTACATATTTGATAGCTCGAGTGTTTTTTCTTTTAAAGGCAAAATGAATGCATTAAAGATGAGTTTGTGATGGGTCCGATGCATTATATTTGTGGCTAGAGTTTTTTTATGGGGAGGCATTCCAGTTTTAGCTTGGTGGTAGGGGCTCTTGCCTCTTAGTGAAAAGACGAGGGTTCAATCCCTAACATTGATGGATTCGTAATATATTGAGGTAGTTTAAGAATAGAAGTAAAAATAATGTAATATTCGTCGTTCAAAAAAAAGTTTTGTTAGGGGGAAGATATGTATGTTATAAATGTGATAGGGTATGGACATTAAATATATTCTTATAGGAGAATGATGGAATTGAAGGTATTGGTGGGCATGGTTAGAGGGAAAGTGGTTCCATCGAGTATTTATGGCTCGAGGCATGCATATGGGAATGGACCACGAGGAGTAATTAAGTGTAGTCGGGAATGTAGGTTTTATTGATTGGTGTCGAACAAATATTCTCGCGCTTGTGTATTAATCGATTGATTGTAACTAGTGAGTTAGCTATACACCACAATTGACTAATTGAGCTATTGATATTTAATAGTTCGCTACTTATATTACCATTTTTTTTAAAAAGATAATAAATTAGGACGTTATAAATATTAAGTGCGACGTTTTGTATCTGCCTTATTCATTTTAAGTTTAGCTTTATAGTTTTGTTAATTTGACATGCGTGTTAATGATAAAATATGATTCTAGTCATATTGCATTCACGTAAGCTGGTTCAAGTAGTATATGCCTCAAAGAACAACATAATTCAAATAGCATCAGTACACAAGAATGTTGGTCCAGTTTGGATCAGGAAGAACATATATATCCATTTCTGTCTGTATGGTCCTACATGTATTCTACAAGAATTATTATGTTTAATAATTCAAACATGAATTGTAATCAAGCAAGTTCATAAAACCAAACTGCAACATACAAAGGAGGTGTTTGTGTTAGCTCACTAATTGGTTGAGCTTATGCTTATTAGCAAAAAGTTTATTAAGGCTAATAAACCAATTTTAAAAAGCTCCACCAGATCTTTGGCTTTTAAAAATCAGCTTATTGAGGCTAACATGCCAAAGCTGATTAGCTGTTTGAATGAAAAAATAGCTTAATAAGCTCTTAACAAGCAAATAAGCTCATTTAATAAGCTAAGCCAAACATGCCCCATATATGATTGCCACTATTTACTTTTGTTCAAAGGCTTTCAAGGTTAGGTGATACGATCTTCCATCTTATGCTTGGTAAGCAAAACAAAATCTAGGTTCACTAGAGGGTCATGTAGAATACATCGTTGAGCTGTGTCAATCTCCATTGTGGAGGAGAATGCCTGCTCATAATATGGTTCAAGAAAGAGTCGACCAAGAAACTGACAACCTATGAGAGGATACTTTGAGGAATAGGATTAGTGTAGAGTAATAGGGTAAGTAAGTACCCCTTTTACGGGTTTTAGGGGTAATTTTCTTGCCAGCTAGGCGGCCAAAGCTACTAAGTAACATAAGTTGTTTATGCTCCTATGTTAATTTCTACTTATATGTATGTATGTCTTGCATGATACATTTCTTATTTGCTCCTATGACTTGCTGGGAGAGGGAGAAAGGGAGCTTTTGCACATGTCACCCCTAATAGTTGCTCTCGTCTCGCATGCTTGGTTTTATGAATGTGGTTATGTTTACTATGTGTTTATGTTGTTGTTTAATATGTCCAAATGAGCTCTTATATGGTATGGTTGTTGGACATGCTCTAAGGTGTGCTATGTTGTATGTTTATGTCATCTCTACTCTATTTATTAATGTAGACACGTGATACGCGGCCGACAGGTATGGTTACTTACCTCTTACGCTCCATGTTCTTTACCCGTTTGGCCGGAGGGTACTTATGAAAACAGTCTTTGTACCTTTAGGTAAAGGCATGACTCTCTACATCTCACCTCCTCTATACCCCACTTATGCAAAGATTGTTGTGGTGGTGGTGGTTTGAATCAAAGTCTAATCAAACAAAACCTTTAAGCTTCCAAGAACATGGTTAACAAAAAGTAAACTCAAAACTTTTATAGGACTTACATGTAAGAGAGTAAAAAATACACAAGACAATCAAAGTTTCCAAAAACTCTTAATTAATCAACCCTGAACTAAACTCACCACTAGATCTCAAACTAAATTTAATGTGTTGGTACAATTAATTAAGATGGAAACTAACCATTCCTCTTAATGGTTGAAAGTTTCCATAACAGAAACAAACCAATATCTTAAAAAGTTGCCTCCTACATCATCTCGAGGTCGTCGAGTTGTTTTCACCCACAACCCAATATTGTTTAACAGCA
The DNA here is from genome assembly GCA_028566075.1 of Solidago caesia. Lineage (NCBI taxonomy): Eukaryota > Viridiplantae > Streptophyta > Magnoliopsida > Asterales > Asteraceae > Solidago > Solidago caesia. The sequence goes on along the minus strand of JAOXNX010000011.1, from coordinate 25,009,392 downwards.
AACAATATCTTCTCTGGAACAAGAGGCCCGTCTTCATGATCCACCATCTTTGTGTTCCATCTCATGCCAGACACAATTTTTTTCACCTTCAGAATTTCTCTTTCATTATCACGTATTATCACAGTACCTTCAGGCCGTAAAATTCTGTCCATTTCTAAAAGAATGTCCTCATAATTACACCTACATATATGCCGGCCATGAAAAACTCATTCAGAATTTCAGGTTACAAAAAGTTCAGTTTTGTTAGACAAACGAACATTGCTTATTGAATCTTGCTTAAGCAACTTACTTATCTTTGTACAAGCTGAGAAGACCATTGGCATGGATCAAGTCATATGTCCTTGGGTAGGTCGAAAATGCTTCACACCTGAAAAAGGAGACACGGAAGAGTGTATAATGGGAGGGAGACTAATGCACAAAATTGATTATTACTTTTGAACTTATGTTTAATTTATTTGATACTCAGGTAAGATAAGACACTATGGTTTGCAAGAACAAGCAAATTAAAGATGAATTGAGGGGATACAATTGCAAAGATGACAATTTTACCACACAATTTTTTGCAAGCTTATTTGTTGTTACAAAGCATCAGTTTCTTTTGGCATATACTAGATAAGAAATTAGGAAGCGGGAAATTGCTTGAATATAATAGGAAACGGAAAATTTCATATAAAGGTAACGACCATTGGTTGAATTTCTAATTTAAGTAACACACTTAATTTGACTTGCAAAAAGACTTTAACTTATTAAGAGTTTCTCATTAAGGGTAATCCTGTGAGTTAGTAGACAAGGCAACGGCTACATCATCCTTTCGACCAGGTAGTCATGTGTGATTTACTCTAAATCACATTTATCTATCATTTGAGGTTTTTTATCAGCATTTTTGAAAGCTTTAGTTTTTTTGTGGGTGAGAACTGACAACTAAGTGTGTTACCCAAGCTGGAAATCAGAGGAAAGTAACTCCTTATCCTTTTATGCAATTTGCTCAATAGGGAAGTTATGAAGGTTTTAGTATTACCAGTCATGGTATATGCCAATAAGACCTCGTTCAAAAACCACTCCAAGAGTGTCTTTTTGAGCAATCGTTGGCATCACGTTCATCACCCACAACTTAGGAGACTCGATTGCAGCAGCAAAACTTCCAAGACCCGCATTCATATCCATAATATTACGGTAACGCCCTGAATCAATGATCTTATTCACCCTCTTGTAAGCATTCAAATGCTTCTGCCACAACTTGTTGTCCTCTTGGAATAAATCAGCAGAAATTCCAGAAACCGTCCCACTAGTAATCCTTGGAGGAACATCATTAAGCCTCTCGGGAAACGCTTTTAACTCACCTCCCGAAACATCGTCTGCGTTGTTTGTCTCGGGATAAGGAGTTACACACTCTTCCATTTCTTTGTACCTACACATGCACAGATGTGGGTCATTGATTGTTAAAAAAACCACCTTTTTGTGTTTGCTTGAAAGTTAAAAATATGAATTCCAGCATTCAGATACTATACCAGACGTCATCTGGATTTGTGGATTGGCACATGGTAACACGAGAGTCTCGTTCTTGACAATAGGATTTATTGACTCTTTTCCTCCAAATTGCGGTTTCACCTTTCTCATATTTCTTCTCCCAACAAAGAAGTTTAGCCATCTCCTCAATGTTCCTCTGCTCCTTTTCAAGTTCTTCTTTAGGTCGTTGCCATGATTTAAAATTAGCCTTCCAGTTAATCGGAGGACCAGAAAGAACCCAGTAGCCACCAGGTCTTAAAACTCGATCAACTTCCATCATGTACTTTCCACCTAGCACAAATTTCATTATTAAGTTATTATATGAATCTTTAATACCATTATTTAAAACAAAGATTAGAGTTTATGAGGTTACTATTTCCACCCCATGGAATCAAACACCGAGAACAATGAGCCATGTCAAAGGATCTTGATGGATATGGAAGCTTTATAGTTCCAAGAACACCGATGATTGCTGGAACACCTCTCTCAAGGGCAAATTGCACTTGTGCTTCGTGGGAGTCTCGTGGTGCAAACGACATAGCTATCACATTTCTTTTGAATAAATACGCACCCCAACTTGCAACCTACACAAATCACAGACGTAACAAAAAAAGAACAAATAAACAAACATAAATAAATATAACATTTAAAAGAAGAAAAAGGAGCTCTACTTACACCACAGCCAGTGTCCAATGCCGTTCTAACCATTCCATTAGCTATCGGGATAACAGAAGCCAACTGATCAATATACGCATCGGCCCCATGAGGAAACTGTGTTCCTCCACCTGGGAACCTAAACACGTTGCCTTCATATTGGATCCAATTCTGGATCGCCTTTTCAACTGTCAAACTCTTGTAGGGTGCATTAGCAAAAGGTACAAAATCCCGACTTTTAGGCCAAGGAAACGGGGTCACATACCCTTTAGGGGCAGGAATAAGACAATGCAACTTCTCATTTTCAGGAGGGCAATGTCTCTCTCTATAATTCATATTATCTCTAGGAAAAGTCATTGCACGCATTTGATCATGACACGGCGTATAATCAACAAACCGATCTTCACAAGGCTGAAAAATCTTATATTCTAGTAAATCATGTGGTTGCCTAATCCCATCACCATGGTGAGTCTCAACATTTAGATTCGAAAGCACACTACAATCAGCACTTTTCGTCACCTCTTGAGCTATACTATCTCCCTTACCAAACCCGCTCTTTTGCCACGCACCAAGTAAATAAAAAAAGCAACATAAACCAACTACTATAAATATTGAAAACGATCTCCTGGTTCTATTATCCCCAGGATTTCCCTTAGTTGCCATTAGTAACCTGCATTATTTATTTAAAAAAAAAAAATTCGTAAGTTTAATACAAGGCCCTACATAGTTACTTTCTAGATCTTTAACAACTATAAGCCAAATCAACTATAAATTATGAACTTCTTTTTCCTAATAACTAATGGGGTCATGATAATAAATTCATATAACTATATCCAGCTAGGCATTTTATCAAACACTTAATGGGCATGTCAAAACAAGTATTCTCCTGTAGTAAGTTGTGGGCATCCAAGAAAATGATCAAGTTTACAACTTTATGATCTGGGTCAGCATTAAAACCTAGTTAAGTATAAAGGGTATTGAAAAAATATATAATCTTGATGAGAGAAAAAGGCAGATTAAAACTTACAGATCTTGAGAGTGTATATAAATGGAGATCTTGATGATGATGATATATTGAGATCAAAGCATGGTTATGTGTGAGTGTGTGACAGATATATGATTAGTGTATATTGGAGTATGTATGGTGATGTGGATGTGGGTGCGGGTGCGGGGTATTGAGATTGGGTGGTCACTGTTTTGAATAAATGAAGAGGAAAAATGTTTTGGGATTTTGATGAGATGATGATGATTGTGATTATTATTAAAGTGATGATATGGGTCAGGTTTGGTCTGTCTTCTTCTTGGATTCTAAACAGACCACTCTGTTGGGTCACCTAAACAAGTAAACAATACCTTCTATTTTTTTTTTCAAAGTTAATTTCGATTCAGACGTGTTAGAGACAATTTTAACCAAAAATTTTCTGGACCTTTAACCCCCTCTTCATGAAAAATTCCTTTTGGGATGAGAAACCCCAGGCTCGAACCCGACCTAAGGGAAAACTCATCCCCGTGGCCCATATAATATATTTGGAAGATACCCCTGGCCAACTCACCTAAGTGAGTTGGTTAAGTAAACAATACCTTTTCTCTTCTTTTTTTTTTCTTTAATTTTCATAATAGAGAAATGATATATGTTTTATAAAATCCTCGAGTTAATTACAAACATGGTCCTTATGGTTTCTTTTAAATTTCACATTTAGTCCTTTATGTTTAAAAACGACAAGGTATGTCCTTTATTTAAAAACTTGTTTCACTAGTAGTCCTTTATGTCTCAAAAACTTTTTAAAAGTTCTTTTTACCCTTTTTGTCTTTATCTATAAAGACTATCTTTGTTATTTTATTTTTTACAAAACATAAAGACTATTTTTATAACTCAATCTAAATTTAATAATAAAAAAAACTTTATAATTAAAAAAATTATATGAATATTGTGTCATGCATTTGAATCGCAATTCTTGGTAATAACAGAATTTAAACTGATAATCAAAATTTTTAAATGGTTATTAACTAAGAAAATATGTTTTAACTTTTTTTTTTACAATAATCAAAAAATATATATTCATATAATCACATAAAAACAATATGTGATAATTATGCTATATGATGTGCTTATAATTATAAAATTACAAGTAATATTTGTTTCAATTTAAAAAGAAAAGTGTTTCAATAAGTTATTAGTGTAAGAAGCTAAAAGTAATTTTTTTTTATAAAAGTGTTTTATATATTTAAAATGTATATTTAAAGTGTTATCATGTATTTATTAAAGTTATTATTCTTTTAGATATATGTGTGTGTGTGTATATATATATATATATATATATATATATATATAATGGTAAATCGAAGGAAACCCCTTAATCTCTTGTACCGCATTGGTACTTACATAACCACCCTACAAGGTTTTAATGTACCGAGGTAAGTGTACCTGAACGGATTTATATATAAAAAAAATTAAGTTGAAATTTATATACAAAAGAAATTAAAATATAAATATTGTTTATTTTTGTTAAATTTATATTGAGTTACAAAAATGTTCTCGTCCTTTTGTAAAAAGTTACAAAGATGGTCATAACAGATAAAGACAAAAATGGTAAAATAGTCATTTAAAAAGTTTAGGAGACATAAAGGACCAACAATGAAACAGGTTTTCAAATAAAGAATGACCCTTGTCTTTTTTAAACATAAAGGACTGAATGTGAAATTTAAAACAAACCATAAGGACCATATGTGGAATTAACTCAAAATCCTCTTACAAAATCTTTTCAATAATCCTCTTAATCACATAACATATCAAGTATAATCTAGTAATGTACTAAATAGTTCACCTGATCTCATCTTTTAATTTTACAAAATGTGTCATAATCATATTATTATTATGAGGATTATTAGAAAGATTTTTAACAATATATATATTTTAACTTATAAAGCATTTACATAGTGTCTTAAATTTTGAATTTTTTAAACATTACCATTTTCAACTTATTATTTAATGTTTATTGTTTATGTTATACTAGATTATTTCTCGCGTAATACGCGAGTTAAATATATTAAGTTTTTGTTATAACTTATAATATAATTAATAGTTATAAATATGACATGTTGAAATTT
>JAOXNX010000011.1:24979264-24989403 GCA_028566075.1 Solidago caesia | reverse complement strand
TTTTTTTATTTTTTTTTTTTCTTTCTCTCTTTCTATCTCTCTCTCTCTCTCTCTCTCTCTCTCTCTCTCTCTCTCTCTCTCTCTCTCTCTCTCTCTCTCTCTCTCTTATCTCCTTTTCATATCTATATATAGCGCAACCTGAGGGTGTGATTCCCACCCAAAGACTCTTGTCTTGACATTTTCTATTAAGTTGAATCACAAGAAATAAACTACAAACTAGCTAGCCCTATATATTTAGATCTTATATATATACACACACACACATACAACACCTCTCATTATAAACCACATACTCAACGTGAAAGTTGAAAGAAAAAAGATTGATCTTGAATCAACTTGAATTGGTTAAATGGGAAGACCACCTTGTTGTGATAAGATAGGTGTGAAGAAAGGGCCATGGACACCAGAAGAAGATATAATATTAGTCTCTTATATTCAACAAAATGGTCCTGGCAATTGGAGATCTGTTCCTACCAATACTGGTATGTACGTAAACATAATTTTTTCTTACTAGCTAATTATACAACTTTCCATTTACTTCATTTATTTGTTTTGATTTTGGGTGTATTTTTATTTTTACTTTTTTTTGTTGTTGTTGTTGTTGTTGTTGTTGTTGTTGTGTTGTAAAAGAAAGAAAGAAAAAAAAGATTCTTTGGAGGTGGGTTGGTTAGATCATTAAATTAGGGTATTTATTGTATCCTGCAATTCTCCTTCATTGATAATTTTTAACTTTTTCTATGGTTAATCATTACTTGTATTATTAGTACTATTATGTTAAATAATTTAAATGAATATGTTGTTGTGAATCAAGGTTTGCTAAGATGCAGTAAGAGTTGCAGACTGCGTTGGACTAATTATCTTCGGCCCGGTATCAAACGTGGCAACTTTACTGAACAAGAAGAGAAGATGATTACTCATCTTCAAGCCCTCCTTGGCAACAGGTAATAACAAAGATCGAATTAATCTCCAAGAAATTTATAAAGGGTTTTGAATTATTACATTACATACATAAACATCAATGGTTGGTTATACATTTATATTTAGAAAACGGTATATTTTACTTTTATATATGTAACAAAATAATCTTTTAAAGATATCGGGAGATTACGTGAAGTCATTAATTAATTAATTAAAATATATATATATACGGATTAACTTTTAGGTCACTGATATGAATTTATTCATCTATATATTATATGGCAGATGGGCGGCAATAGCTTCATATCTTCCACAAAGAACCGATAACGATATCAAGAATTATTGGAATACTCATCTAAAAAAGAAGCTAGAAAAGCTCCAAGAAAAAGAAAAATCAGATGAAGAAAACCATCATCATGGTCGTCATCGCCATGGAAATTCAAAGGGGTGTCACTCATCATCATCATCATGTGAAACATCTATATCTAAAGGTCAATGGGAAAGAAGGCTTCAAACCAATATCCATATGGCGAAACAAGCCCTTTGTGACGCCCTATCTCTTGACAACAAATCCGTCAATTTACCTGAACTGCCCCCATCGAATCAAACTTCAAGTTCTTATGCTTCGAGTGCTGAAAACATTGCACGGTTACTCCCAAACTGGATGAATAATTCCAAGAAATCGTATCAAACGAGCTCGGAAAGTATGGATACAACGCAAACTAGGAGTTCGTTGATCAACCAGCAATTCCCAAGTCCTCCGAGTGAAGGTTATGATAATTCCCTTCAATTTGGCTATAATAATAACCAAATCACAAACGATCACAAGAACAGTAACTACTCGAATTATAGCAATTCGGATGTTTCACAGTCGGTTTCACCTGAAACAAGTTTGTTCCAAGATGAAAGTAAACCAAATTTGGAAGATCAAATGCCTCCTCTTAGTTTTCTAGAGAAATGGCTTTTTGATGAGGCTGCAACTCAAGGTGACCTTATGGATATGTCATTAGAAGAAAGTGATGGCCTCTTTTAACTTTCTTGTTTAATCCTATGTTTACGGGAGCTTCTTTTTTAATGTTTTATGCCTTTTTTCTTTACTAGATTTAGTTGAAAAGAAATGTAAATTAAGATAGCAATTAGGATAGAGTAACATAATATATCTATATATGTTTACTGCAAAGAGTAACAATGCTACTTGTTTACAACCACCTTTAATTTCCAGGAGGAAACAATGTGTAGTAGCTCCTGTACAAAGGTCGGATCGAATGTTAGTGTTTGATTCTTGTTGATCTTTTCAACTTTTTATAAAGCCAGTTTCTTTATTGACGATGAATTCTATCGCTCCTTCCTTCCGTTCTATTTTAAATGTCCTAGTTTAACTTGTTGAGTCTTTTATTTTCAACTTTGATCATAAATATTTTTGATTACGTTAATATGAATGAATTGAATTTTAGATGTATTTTTATTAATATAACTTTCATCAAGCGTTACATAACACATACAAAAATATTTACGGTCAAAATTGAAAAACGAAAACTCAACAAGCCAAACTAGGACATTTAAATTGGGATGGAGGGAATAGTTCATACTCCGTATTTTGTAAAGAAAAATACTTATCTACCACTATGTACTAAGACTTTCTCCAATGACATGTAGTCTACATTCGAGTACTTTCACGTCATTCCACATCAAATTTTTTTATAAACCATTTCTTTATATAAATTTATCTCTCTAATATTATAAACTTCTACTAGTCTTAATACTCGTACGATGTACGGATTGATTATATATACGTGCGATATACGGTTTGATTATATATACAAATATTGTAAACATTGAATTTGTGATTAAGTGACATTATAAATTAACTAAGTAAGAAAAGTTACAAAGTTTTGAATACAATAGACGGATATAAAGAAACAAAGAATAGAGTTATAAATTTTTAAAGAGTAAAAGTTACCTTTATAAATCGTTCGGTTGTTCACTTGTCGGTTTCTTAATCATTTTTTTTGTTAGGGTGAAACTAGTAATCATTTTTTTCTTAGGGTGAAACATGGAAATAGTTTTAATTATAAATAGTATCTAAAAGATAACATTTATTTAATTATATATGGTATCTAAAATATACGATTAATTTATTAATATAGACTAAAAAGACACGTGTCGCTTAAATACTGCGTCATGTATCGATTAAAAGATGCTTCAATCCTGTTTTAGTATGATGGTAAATAGTCATATAATTATTATTTATACTCTCTTATAAAGCACTAGATTAAACCCGTACGTTGTACGAGTTAAGTAAAAATATTTATTAGATATTTTTTAAATAAGGTAAAAAGTAATAAGATTATAATTTTGTAGTTAAAATAAAATATATAACTTTATTGGATGACAAAAAAAAATAAAATCAATAACACATGACACCATCCATTTAATAACAAAAATATTAAAAAACTCTTGAAATGATTATACATAATTTTTTCCATTAGTATATAACTTCAGCATAACAATATTTTTAAATCTGTGTAGCTAAATAGTAGTGCATAATAATTAATGTACCTGACATATAAATAAAAGAAATAAGTTAAGTGATCAAACTTAATCGTTTAGTGACGTCTCAAAAAAATTTGTTGCTTATTGAGTCATTTATCACTATTCATTGTTATAACTATTAACAAAATTGAAAAGAAAATAAATCAAAATATCTCATGTGCATAACCTTGTAAGTATAACATTGCAAGAAGAAACTTATAAGCAAATTAATATGTAAAAATAGTCCAACTCAATGTAAATAAAGAAGAGAAAATTAGATTCACAAAATTTACCAATTCATAATTAATAAACCTTAAGTTAAATCCACAGTTACGGAAAAAGTTTCCAAAGTTATACTAAGTCTTAAAAATCAAAGTTAGTTTATAATAAATATGAATATTGTAAAGTTCTAATCAAAACTATATATAAAAAAAGAGTCAACAATATAAAGTTTGAATATATTAAATTAAAGGTAACAATTTTAATTCATAAATTAACTCCTTGAATAGATTGAATTAAAGGTAACAACTTTAATTCCTAAAATAACTCCTTAATTTGTGTGTTAACATATTTGACTCAATATTATTTATTTATTTATTTAATAGAAATAAAGTTTTATAAATCTACATGGCATAAAAAAAACATTAAATAAGAAGAAGAAAAAAATGACAAATAAGCAAAAATCTTAGTTGTCAAAAAATAATAAAAAAATAATGCCACATAAGATAAAGACTAATTTTAGGTCTCATCCGATGGACAAATAACTTCAATATATCCTTATAAAATAAATTCAAGAAAACAAATATCAAAACAAAGTCTTTAAGTATTTATGTAATATTCTTTTCTAAATATGATCATGATAATAAAGGTCCTATCCTAAGAAAATTCGTAATAATATTTTCATATAATAAGAAAAATCGTATGTATTTTAATATTGAAACAAAATAAACACCAACTAATAATACAATATTTATTTGTAGAGACAAAAATAAAATTTAATACTCTCGTACACTTCCACCGTAAACCGTCCAAATACGATAGTCACCGAAGCCGAGTGTCGTCACCCTCCCCGTATGTGTCACTCAACATATTAATATTTTTTAAAAGTTTAATAAATTATTTATCACCGCATATTATACTAGTAGCTAGCTTATATTTAAAATTTATAATAAATTAAAAGGTAATGCAAATTTAAAATATTAGGTAAACACATTGTATTAATATAATTAAATATCATATAATTAAATATTAATGTTAAGGATAATGAAATTCTAATGGGTAAATATTAGGTAATTTTATTACATATCATATAATTAAATATTAATGTTAAGGATAATGAAATTCTAATGGGTAAAAAAAAGAAAATTTAATAAATGAAGAGAGAGAGAGAAAGAGAGAGAGAGAGGCGGGAAATTTTTTCAGGAATGTCAGGTGACTTCTTCAGAATCCTTGATAGATATTATAGATAAACATTATAGAAAGTAAATCAAACTAGATATGTACTACCATATCTTGGATAATTATTATGGCAACTAAATCGGATCAATAAAGATCCTTGATATGCTTTAACTTTCTCACTAAACCATAACCTCCCTATAAAAATAGAGGTTCGCCTCATTCATGGACATGATCATTCACCTACGAAATACTCACACAACTCCTCTCTCAATACTATGGCCGAATACAAAGGAATCCTAATTCCTTTACGACGGTGGTCGACGGCTAACAAACATACAACACCTCACGATAGGTGTAAGCATGATCTTCTCCCCAAAACACACTCCATCATCCCACAACAAACACCTTGGATTTTGAGGCGTAAAGAGGCACCATCTCTACCAGCTGGGAATCGCCAATAAATCCCCCCACACATCTAAACTCACCTTGAGACGGATCCTGTAGCAGAGTCTCCATCCTAATTGCGTTTTGGTGTTTAATCATTTGGCGCCATCCGTGGGATGGCGTTGAGAAATCACACAACACTCACTGCTAATACTACGACAAGGATTTGCAATACCGGACTAAAAACATGATAGACCACCGCAACGAAGCTCCAACGTGATTTCCAGTCCTCTGGGAATGACCCTAACTCTGAAACCGTTCACATTCTTCGACAAAATTGTCTTTATGGTACAGAGCAAAAGATCCGAACGGAGGGCATTCTCCACAGCCTTCCCCAACCTCAGATCCAGACGGAGGGCCTGCTCCACAGCCTTCCCTACTCTCATATCCAGATGAAGGACCTGATCTGCAGCCTTCCGCAAGCCTTTGACATTCTCCTACAGCCTTCGGCAGCCTTCTACTGCCTTTGGCATTCTCCTGCAGGCTTCGGCAACCTTGCTACAGCTTTCGGCAGCCTTTCGCAACCTTCCTAAGGTCCCCCGAAGACTTCGGGAACCCCTTGAACACTTTCACTTTCCCCGAAGCCCTAAGACCATGTCCACTGCAACAAAAAGTTTGACTATGGAGCTCCGCTGATTAGATGAACACTCAAAAGAAGATCACATTCGTAGTCTCTCTCCTTGGAACCCGAGGCATGAGGTAAATATTCTTCAATCAACCTACATGGGTGTTAGGACCCCAAGGTATGTACCAAAACTACGAACTCCTATTTTTAACCTAGGGTGCATATAACTCATATAATGGTCACTTACATGATAGTCTGATCCATATACCACGCATAGCTTACCCATGGCATGACTAATTATTCTACATATAGTCAATACCTTCTACGAGACCAATGCCTCACGGATTACCTATCCCTTTGTATACTAAAAAATCCTCGTCAAGTAAAGCTCCGGATATGGTTCCCTACCCTTCATAGACCAGATAACCTCCGTCGAGCGAGTCGTCATGTACGATTCCCTACCCTTAGTAGGTTAAATAACTTTTGCTGAGTAAAACTCCGGATATAACCTACCCTTTACAAGGTTTATTACCCAAAGGCTAATTCATATGCCCTAGAAGAGGCATACCTACCACACCTAACACTAATGATTTAAATACATTAAAAATGCATAAAACCTTTGTATGTACAACTTATACGCTTTAAAGAAAACTTAAAACCAAGATACACCGATGGCATCGGGCCTACGGTTCTATAAAACTCCTTTCAAAACCATCATCGTAAAAACACTCGCTTAGCCCAAGAAGGTAGCAACTACTCACACCCCCACTTCCAGCCCACATGCCTTTCAGATAACCCCTCCGTGAATACGCATTCTCTCATGCATTTGTCACAGCTGCGCCGGCGGATGAAGGGGTAGTCTGCGCTACGGAGACGACTGTTTCTGGTGGTGTCACAAATGGAGGCATTGGACCGATCGATGCTGGAACCGTCGGCGGGGCCCCAGTGTTAAGAGGAGCTTCCTGGCTAGTGGTAGACATGGTTCAGTGAATCTTTGTCGTGGTATTAGCAGTGAGTCTTTGTGTGATTTCTTAGCGTGGTCCCATGGATGACGCCAAATGATTGAACACCAAACCGTTTCTAGCTTCGGGATGTCGCTAGGATCTCCGTAGGTGATAAATTATGTGTGTGATGGATTGATTGATGACCTATTGGCGATTTCCTTAATGGTAGTTTGACGCCATTTAGTTTGTTGGTGTGTCCGGATTAGATGTGATGATCCGATAATGAAAGAGACTTTTCCATTTATAGGAGAGGCTAAGTTAGATAGTGCCTATCTTTTACAAAGATTTCGGCATTAACGTGGCATATCTTTGATAAACCATATCCGATATACTTGCCTCTAATAGCTATCTTAAATTATTAAAATCCCTTGTTATTTGGGAAACAATTTATCTTTATCTTTAGAAAGGATCCGTGCCGATCTTTAGATATTAAATAACTTCGGAGCTTGAGCTTTCGTTTAGAGGCTTCGTATACATAACCCTTTGTATAGACAGAGGGGTATATCATCAGTTATCTATACTCCTTAATAAAGGAGGAACCCCACCCCCACTTTCTCAAAAAAACCTACTAAACTTCCTAAACTACCCCTATCATTTATTAACTAATTTAAATATCTTCACCTAATATATCTATAATACCGTAATGAAATTATTTACAACATATATCCCCAATCCTTAAAATAACTAAACTACCCCATTTTACATCAATTATTTTTACATTAATAAACACACCGCTACAGCTGTCGCCGTCGCCTTCGTCGCTACCGCCGCCACCACCGTCCCCACCACCCGTCGCCGCCGCCTTCGCCGCCACCACCACCCGTCGTCGCTATTACCACACTGTCATCGCTACCACCTCCACTACCACCATCGCCGCCGCATCGCGCGGGCTTCCATCTAGTTTATTGTGGATTGTAAGTTGTAGATTAAGATTTATAGTTCGGGTGATTGTGATTTATGGCTTTGATAGTTAAAACATTGAAACATATGAAACATACTTATAATACCCTTAATGAAATATAGATAATTTCTAAGTTTTGCAATGAAACATATGAAATTTTGTGTTTTCTCTTCGTTTTTTTTTTTGTTTTTCTTTTATTTGCACACATTTTAAACATTTGTAGTTTCAAACATTTGGTTTTTTGTTTAAGAAGACGTAATGGAACCTCATGGTTTCACGTGGAACCAATTTTTCTCCATCAAACTCCTTTTAAAAGCAGATAACAATAACAATATCATGCTTTAATGCCTAATTAAAGTCTAATTGTCAAAATATTATATTTTTATTATTAGATTATTATTGTAGACTAAACTACTAAAGTCGTCTATCCTCCAATCATGATCATTACGAATTAATAGGATAGATATTAGGGTGTTTGGCATTCAATCCTTCAACCCAGGTTTATTTCGACCAATTACATAATGTCATCTTAACGGGGTTGGCAATGAATAGTTGTGTTACAAATTTACAATCCATACCACACTCTTCAACCAATCTCCTTATGTCACCTCATTCCTTTACTTTTTCATACCACACTCCCTTATTTCATTGGCAATAGATAGTTGTGCTACAAGTCAAAACTAAAATTTAAAAACTAAAATTTCATTATCATCTCCACTTAGGTCGAAAAAGTCACCATCATCATCAGCATCATCATCGCGAATGGGTAACGGAGACTTCAAATGTTCATGCCTTTTTGGTTGGCATATCCGCGGCTCAAAAGGGTTGAAGTTTGTAGGCAGTTACGGGAGGGGTTGTTGGGTGCAGAACATTGGTGGAAATTGAGGTTCGTACATTTGGGGGCGGTAAACGGATTGAGTTTAAGAAGACGATTCGTACATTTGGGGGCGGTAAACAGGTTGTGGTTCAAAAGAGGATTCGTACATTTGCGGGCGGTAAACGGGTTGCGATTGAACTCGAGGAAGAGATGAGCCGCCCCTTGTGACTTTCGGGTTATGTTTGGTATTGTTTTTGCTTCTGTGTATACTCTCTGTTTTGAAAAATTGGGTTTAATGTGCTTTGGTTTGAATTTGTGTTGAATATGTGAAAAAGTAGCCGTTAAACGTTCTCATATAACGGTCTCCTTCTTTTTTTTAGTGCGACAATGCATATCGCGTATTTCATACAATGCCCCATATAGTGTGGTCGGCGGCGGTGTTATCACGCGGTATGGGGTGATACCGTATTCATACCGTGTCCACTGCTAACCCCCTAATTTTCTTTTTTTTAACCCTCCAATCCTCATTTGAAAGCATCACCCAACCTTCCAACCCTCATTACAAATTTTCAAATTTTGTTTAATTTTTAAACTAAAATTCAATTAAAAACATTACATAATACTTAAAACATTGAAAACAACCACTAATTCATACTTATTTTTTAAAAACCTTAAAAGACATTAAAAGCATTACATTACTCGTCTTCATCGCCCGCCTCGAAGTATGGTAAGTCTTAAACGTGAACATGGTCCGTAATATCAAATCAGAGCTGAAACCACTAGAACTTACCCTTCATATCTTCTAAGATTTTTAAAAATAAATGTTTAATGGCAGACAAACATTTTTATATCAGTGTGAAACCTTTTTTTAATCTACCATCCCAACCCTCTAGAAACCACTCAAACCCCCAATATCTTCTACGAATTTTAAAAATAAATGTTGAGGCATATGACACCTTTCGCAAAACTTCTCTTCGTCGTATTTCGGTTCCTCAGAGAAATAATATTTGCAAGGCCGACTCAATATAACATATGGGCTAAACAATCGCTTTGGGCCTCCAAAAATCTAGGGCCTCAAATTTTTGTATAGTAGGCTTAGTGTTTGGACTTTGGGCTAGGTACCATTATACAATTGCATTGCAGTAACACCTTTATTGGTTTTTGTATCAATCTCTGTACATTTTTTTTTTTTACTACTAGTTTAACAACATAAGTTGAGCTACCTTTTTTTTTCCCCGTGTTTACCAAAATTGATCTCGCGTAAGGCCTCCAAAAAGCTTAAGCCGACACTGAATCTTTGTACAAATTTTTTTGAGCTTTCTCCCGATCGCAACGTATATATTTTTGTTTCGAACTTGTCGTATCCTGTTCCTCGTCTGCCTCAACCACGTTCTTTAAAAACTCAAGACTACTCCAAGTAGACCATTTTTTCGGCTCCTCTATCAGTAGCCACAAACCAACATTTTAATCCAGTTTTTGAGAGTATTGTTTGAAATGTATGTTGTTTGAGAGATGTATTTAATGAGATATATGTATATTTATAGCTGTCTCTTATACACA